>JAJHUR010073516.1:42745-56774 GCA_027495735.1 Lutjanus campechanus
GATTTTTTTGTGCTTTCAGCAGTCAATGAAAGACAAAAGCGCACAAAAGGCAACCATTTACTGCATACTGCTGTTAGAAACTGAGTCCAATGAGCTGATCATTAGCCTGATCAGACAGCGTCAGTAATCAATATGCACAGTATTAAACCATTAATTGAACCAATAACTAACAGCAGTAAATGTCAGATAATTTTATCATACTTTAGCAGTTACCATGTGTTTCTTTAGTGGTGACAAAATGTAAAAAATATACATATTAGATGTTTAAAATAAAGCTCTCTAAGCCAAACTCCCTTTAAGAAATATGTCATTTTAATCATTTCTTCGGTGTCTGGTAAAATACATAACTTTGGAAACACAAGATAAAAGAGTGAGAGGGTCACATTCCGACAGTCTTCCCACCAATCCAGCATCAACATAATCCAGAAATATTTAAACTGTATTTCTGTACAAACAAATGTTATATTTAGGATTAGGATTTTCAGGTGGCTACCAGTCTCTGTTGGTTAGCTGCGCTATTTTAGTCAAAGACAGTAGGAGTGAGAGGTGAACCCAAAAAGATTTCTCACAAAAATAAGTGCTGGTTGGTGGATCACATACACGTTGAATTAATCATAGACTCATAACACTGGATAACACATTATTTGAGGAGGGTTTTTTTGGGGGGGGCTGTTACCAAAGCAACTACCCTGTTCAAACCGTCACACAGGACAGCTCAGAGTGAGTGACCTTACAGATGACTGATTTCAGAACATTTTGTTTTGTTTTTTTGAGGTTTTTTTGTGACGGTGCCAAAGATTTTGCCTTGGCATAGCTTGAATGCTTAAAAGTAGCATATTAATTGAGATGCATAATCAAGATGTGAGGTGAAAGGCTCCTATTCGCACATTACTCCCCTGAAAATAACTGTTGTTTTTACACTTTTCTCTTTTGTATAAATCATGAGATACAACATGTTAAGTAATTAGCTTTTAGAGGTGTTGATAGGTGTATTTTTAAACTTTAAACAGGTTAGCTGTTCCCCCGTTTCCAGTCTTTATGCATCTTCATATATAAAAATGGTATGGATGAGCTCATTCAAAGGTAGAATCAGCAGGATTTGTCTGAGCTGTTTGTAAATGCACCAGAAAGATAGTCTATTGTTATGTCTCATTTGCAGGATGTGAAATATTGACGTTTTGAATTGGTAAAAATAATGAGAAAATATGGAAATACAGGCAGAGGGCTGCAAGATCTCTGTAGATACAGATGAAACCACACACTTCTACGGGGCTTTTCCACCGCAGCTTTTGTCCATTTAAAGTCAAATCTTGCTGCGCTAATATGCATGTCCATTACCACTCTTATCACACTGAGCACAAGCCATGCCTGAGGCGGACCTACTCTGGAGTGGGGCTAAGGCAAGCCCAGCCCACCTCCAAGGGGGATATGGTGACGTCTCATTGGCCGCAGCCAACCCGTGACAAGAGCAGAGAGAAAGAAATTTCTAAAAGTCTCTTTATGTTCAGCTTTCAATACTTTTGTAGCTTCTAACTGAATCTCTACACTCTCTACACAGCGTAGTTTCTCACCTGTGTCGCCGTTTGTACTTTCAGGTATCTGCGTTATTTTACCGTTTCATATTCGCTTTCAGCTGCATCAGTCATGTTAAGTTACTGCTGATGAAACCCCGAATGAAAACATTTCCTGATTGTGCGGCTTCATAATAAAAGCATTTAAATAACAAAACAGCAGCAGACTTCTATTGTGAAGGAGACACCATGTTTATCCCGGAGACGTATACAAACAGTTTATCCACTGCTTTACAGCCACTCGAATCCTCAAGTGTGTCTACAAGCAGGTAGCCCTGTTGTAATGGAAATGCAAACCCCCGCTGTGCTGGGCTGATGGGCCAAATCAGAGTTGAGCCAGGTCAGCTCTGTGTATGGAAAAGGGCCACTAATGGGTCATAAGTGATAATTCAAAGAGATTGTGATTATATGAATCTATATAAATTAAGCAAATATCTCCTGACTAGTCCTTTAAACAAAATTCACAGCAACATCACCACATTTAAGAAATATCTTTCCAGCACAACTTTTGAATAGAGAGGGATGATGACAGTCACTTATGTGAATATATACTTCTGTTTTGTTGGAGTTAAAACCCAAACAGCGGCGATGATGTTTGGCTGAAATGAAACACATCAGACCTCTTTATGACCCGTAAGCTCCGGCTCGGCGAGAACTGATTGGGTCTTCATTTTAAAATGCGGGGCTTGTCAGGAGATGATGCCAGTGGCTGTAAACTGTTGCACATCCCTGGTGAGCTACAGAGTCCCCTGTCAGAAACCCGACGGGAGGCTGTCGTCAACACACCGCTTTCTACCCACTTCCACACTTTAGACACGAGCATTTTTCTCTCTTTAAACTCAAGGGAGTGAAATAAACAAATAAAATGTAAATCTGAAACGGAGGAGGTGAGGAAGGGAAGAACTTTTTTCAAAGGCCAGTTTGTTTCTGTTAGACAGTGTTTTAACATTTCATGGCTTGACATGAAATGATTCAGGCATAAGTAGCAGAAATCAATTATACAATGCTAAATCTTCTATTATCCAAAGCCCCTCTGAGAGATTCAGTGATGTTCACATAGCAGGTGCAGTGATAAGATCCAAGAGATCCGCTGTTCTGATTTCTCCCGCCTCAGACTGAATTTAACAATACCTATTGCTGCATTTATACTACGTCTCCAAAGACTTGTCCATTAAAATATTATCAAAAGCCAATACATTACTGATAAATGCCCTCTTCAGGTGCCTTAATACCCATAATTCATGGCAATAAAGTGAAATTCATCCAGCCTTCATCAATGTCAGCCTTTTATCAGTTTTTCAAATTGAATTAAAGTCATCGCCTCGCTCAAAAGGGATTTAAAGCAACCTGCTCGGAATATTCCGGGCTTGTGAGCCTTCAGTCTTCTGTCTGGAGTGCCAAGCAACAATTAATCCCCATGAAATGGATCTCTGTGGCATCGGCTGGAATTAAGGTCCTAACAAGAAGTCAATCAAGAGGATCAGAGGCCTGGCTACCTAGATATGCTAACTGATGGAAGGTGAATGGTCGGCTTATGTTCCAGTGGATCAAAAAGGCATCAGCTGGTTTTCAAGATGTCAGCATGTAAAAAACAGTGTGGGCCAACATCCAAATATTATCAACGTTATTTTGATTCAGTTTTTTATGCTTGAGAATTGGGACAAAACTGTTTTTTAAGGGAAGTTTTACTCTTCTTATTTTATACTGTAAAATGTATTATGTTATATTATACTCTTGGCTATCACAGTAAACCTTGGAACAGGACATACTGATTAAAGTTTTTATCAAATGTAAATGTCAACTCCCATCAGATGGGAAATGTGAAGATGATAAATTGCGACATTTTTTCATTTCATAGTCATAGTGAGCAGCCATTTTTTTTATGTTTAATGTGTCTCAGAGTTCTCTTAATGTTAATCAAAACGCACATTTTTAAACCAAAATTCTCATTTAGCTTTGATTTAGAAGGACTACAGAGTTGACATGTTATGGCTGTGACACCTCTGATAACAATATTTTTAATTAATTTGTGGAAAAATAGAAAATTTACCAGTGCTTGAGCAGTATTCCCGCCTTTTTCAAACTGGGAAGCGAGACAGGGGTCCTTAGGGTATAGCTAACCCTTTTTATACCTGATTAAATCATGTTTTTGGAAGAAAAAAAAGAAACAAAATGAACAACAACAACAAAAAAACAAAACAAAACAAAAACCAGACAGAAATCTGGGAAAAAACCACAAGTAAAGCAATCCAAAACATTTAATAAATTACACATATTTCATATATATATACAGTATATAAATCCTTTTAGAAAATATTTTAGAGAGGTGGAAGTGAGTCTAGAAATAATAAAAATTGGACTCAAGTATTATGTTGTTGATGACAGTAAGAAAAGTCTGCAAAATCTGCAGTTTAAAAATCAGTGACACGACCACAGTAAGATCCAGCTTCATTTGTAACAACAAACCCCACTAAGAAAGGTACCTGAATGTGTCTTTTAGCTAAACTAGTGTTAAGTTTAAGTTATGTTAGACTTAGCTTCAAATCAATTATGCATTATATTAAGAAGACATATTATTAATGTAAAAGACAACTGGGAAACTGATTCAGGGTCATATAACCAGTTATACTATGCAGGCTCATTACTAGCAAGGCTAACTTGACTCATGACTTACTTGTCCTGAGCAATGACTTGACTCATCCTGCTTGACATAAAGCAGGGACTCGATTTGACTCACCTCATTGGACTTGCTTGCTTGGTCTTCGGTTGGTCCACCACGTCTGTCAAGACTGAAATATCTGAACAACTATTAGATGGACTGCAATGAAATTTTGTACCAACATGCATGATCCCCAGAGGATGAACCATGTGCTGACTTTTCCTCTACTGCCACCATGGGGTTGACATTTGCAGTTCAGAGTGAAATATATTCACAACTATTGTATGGATTACCATGACGTTTGATAGGTGACCTATAACTGGGACTTTATTGGCTGGAAAACACAGTGGGACCATACTGTTGCACATGCAAATCCAAATTGAAATGATGCAAAAGCAGTTCATAGTTATTAATGTAATACTGTGTTTTGTACTAAATGTTTCACTGGATTGGATCAACCTGTCAGTGTAACAAGACTGTTTTAGTCAGTTTTATTGATCAGTGGAGTCAAAGTTAACCTTCAAAGGTAAGTTGCCTGAATTTTGTAATTGTTGTTTGTGGCATTGATTGTACCTGGTGTGTGATTGTATCTTGAAATTTACCATCAATGGAACCACAAGAATCTTATCTGTTCAAAGATATTTTGTATGAGTATTAACTATGTTGTAATATGTTAAATGTAGCAGTTGTGTACTTAACAGTGGACCATTAGAGTTTTGACAGAATTTCTTTCCAGAATACCCAATTTTTTCCATTCAAGAAGACATACTGTCAAAGGATGCAAAAGTTGAGGATGGACTGACGGGGACATGCAGCAAGTTTAGAGGAATAAAAGTACCTTAAAGTGTCCGTGATCAGAACAAATGACAGAAAAAACAGCCAGATTGTGATTTCCTTTTTACTTTTATCTATCTTCTGTGCTTGTTTGAAGATACTTCACATTCTCTTTTTATAAGTGAGAACACACCACCCACATTTACAGTGTGCTAAACCAATACTTTGTGCCCACAAGCGTCACATTCCTGTTTGCCAGAAGACCTGCTGAGAGCTGAACCACGTTAAATCTGCATCGTATGGTGTGTGAGGAAGCCAGTTCGAGGGACCCCATTATTCACTCAGAGGTTACGTTAAAATGGAACACCTTGTGATTCCCCCCCCCCTCTCTTCCACTTGCCAGAAGCAGTCATGAAATTAGAGGGTGAACCATTTCAAACCTGGCAACTAATTGCAGATAGGAATAAAGCTGAGAGCCAGGCGAAGATAAACACCTTGTATAAATAGAATCAGGCAGTTACATATGCAGAAATTGTCGGCCCTGCACATCAGAGGTGTAAGATGGAATTGGCAGCTGGCTAAAGGCAGACCTGGGTGCACGGTGAGAATGTACCACCCGCAGGATAATGAAGTGAGTAGGCTCTCAAGTGTAGAATTGACTGCACTGAAAATATTTCATTAACTCCACACTCAGTCCCTGCATTGTTCACCCACGGAGTCCACCTGAGTCCTCAGAAAGGTTCTCCACTTGTATGTAAAATGACAATGAGAGAAAGTGTCAAATATTAAAGGGTTAGATCACCCAAATCATGATATAAACAAATTCACTTATCTTTCACTACACTCTTAGAAATAAAGGTTCCAAAAGGGTTCTGCCTGAATGCCTGAAAGTCTACCCGGAATCATTTGCTTCTGAAGAATCCTTTTTTGCAGAAAGGGTTTGCCAAATGTTCTTTGTAAGACCAAGGGTTTCATTAAGAACACTTTTTGGAAGGAAGACTTTGTCAAGGATTGTTGATAAAACTCTTGGAATATGAAAACGTTCTTGGTAGGAACCCCAGGCTGGGTTCTAGATAAAGCACTTTGAATATAAACTGGTTGTCGATAGAACACCCTGCGTGTATATCCTTGAGATATAAATGGTTCTCAGTAGAATCACCTTGGTGTGTTCTAGAAAAAGTCATGGGAATATAAAAGGTGCTCAGTTGAATTTTCTCAGTGGGTTCTAGATAAAATCTTTGGAATATGAAAAAGGTTCCCAGTAAAACACCTTGGGTGTGTTCTGGATAAAACTAAACCTAACCCCTGGATTCTAGATAACATCCTTGGAATAAAAACATTCTTGGCAAAACCCTCTGGGCGGGTTCTAGATAAAATCCTTGGAATATAAATAAGATTCTTGGTAAACATCATCAAAACAAATTTTTGCACATTTTGAATTTTTGAATCCTGCATCATCATGTTTGCTCGCTAGCAGTTGTCTTGTTCATTTTATTGCTGGTTCACTGCTACATTTTTTGGCCCAGTGAAAAAATTGTGGTCCAATCAGTTCACACAGATGGTGCCGTGACCTGACACCACCACTTATCAGACTAAAAAGACTTTTATATACAGCTTTACCAAAGTTAGAGCTGGCACAACTAGCTTACTTTCTGTCGCAATAAATTTACTGCTTTTATGTTGAAATTTTTCAAGACCTCTGATGCACACTCATCAGTTTGATATACAGGTTATAGTTACATTCATCATACATCAATATACATCATTTCAATATGCAGGTTGGTTTTTATTTTGCTGACTCTGATTTATAAACATGAACCCAACTTTACAATATAATATATATTTTATTAATAATATAATTTAGCTTATCAGTAGACCCATGTGATAGAAAAACTTGACTGTGTAATATAGTGTACCTAACAAGGTTATTCTCCACTGTGACTGTGTGGATGATGTAATACTGCATCAACACAGATTTGAACAGCCATTCAGACAACATCATAATGATGTGAACATATTAACACATTCTAACCAGTCTCTTATGACAGTCACATGACTAGATGATCCTACAGCAGTGAAGGACAGCTTGTCCTGTTAAAGACGCATTGTGGTAGCAGTCGATTTTCGTAAAAAATTGTTGATATTTGATCGAATGCAGGTGAAGGTGACAATCTATACAACCTGACACATTCCCACTGGTTTAGACAAGTCAAATGATAAAGTAACAGATCCATAGGATGTCCTTGTTGCTGAAATGCATAAGGTTATAGAAAAAATAGAAGAAACACAAAAAAAGACATGCTCCATAGCACTAGTAGCAGTCAAAACCTCCAAATGGTATCCTTAAACTTTGCATGTCTGTGCTGGTTTTTGTGTCAGGTACTTTGCAAGACTGGATTCTGGTGTCTTCATTTTCTCCATTCTAACACCAAGAATGTCTTTTTCAGCTTTTTCCATGTTTGGAGCCTTTACAAGAGCATCTTTGGCTTTTCGCCTCTGCTTTAGGGCTTCTTTTTGAAAAAAATTTGCAGTATTTTCCCTCTCCAAGGCCCTCTCAAGAGCACTTTTTTCTTTTCCTCTAGGGTTTCTTGAAGCTCAGTTCACTCAGGATTCGCCGTCTGTAGAGCAAGTCTATAAGAAAAATGATGGAGGTGTCTATGTGCAGGCTTTTCTAACAGAGAGAAGTGTTCACTGTTGGAAATTCTACCAGTAAGCTGCTGAAGTAAATATGTCAAAAATAGCTTTATGTTAATATGGTTAGCTATATGAAAATCAGGTTAATGATCTGATACCCCAAAACATGCTGAAATGTCTCTACACCGTGACTGGTCAGTTATTTCTATATAACAGACCATTGTTAAGAAGAACAGACTGTTGCTATGGACACAGTTCTGATCATAGACTCTGGAGGAACAATAAAATCATTGTTAAATCACTAAAATCATTCATTTCAGATTTGGTATCAAATTTTTTCATTTTTTGGTAAGTAACCATGTAATAAGCACAATAATGTACAGTGAGCAGGTCATTATTATCAACCTGTCAGGATTTATTTCACAATAATGACCTGCTCACTGTGCATTATCCCTTACTTAATCACTCAAAAGTGAATAATAAACTTTTTGCCAAAACACATTATTATTATTGTTGTTATTAAAGATTATTTTTTGGGCTTTTTACCACCTTTATTTGACAGAGACAACTGAAGTGAAGACAGGAAGAGAGGCAGGAGTCAAACTAGCGGGCACTGCAGAGGACTGATATACTCAGAACATGAGGCAGAACAAGATATAAACACATCACTGGCATATAAGAGGGCAGACCCATGGCTTGTTGCTGCTGGGATGCAAGCCGGGACTTGATTAACCCTGGGTGGGTCACCTGGGCAAAGGTGTCTGATGTTGAAAGACCCGAAACCCCCAGGAACATCACTGAGGATGCATCCCAGCGCATCTGAAAGATATATCTTGCAACCTCACTTTCTAAAGTTGACACAGTGAACCCTTAGGAAACAGTTTCCAAATAGCACTGCAGAGCATTAGCATCACATTACATTAGCATTCATTTTGTAGACATGTTTCTGGCCATGTAATTAATATAAGTCCAACATTAACCCTCTTTTTTGCTCTGTTTTGGTCTCCACCAACTCCTGAGAATAATATCTGGCTCTTTAGCTGCTAAATGCATCACTACGACAAACATCTAGTATCTAACTGTGACATTTTGCTGTTTGGTGTTGGGCAGGTAGTGTACAGTTGGTTTATTAGAGCTTTTATCATGAAACAATTATCTGTTACTGCTGGAAATTAAGCTGATGATGGAGCTGAGAGTGAACCAAAAGTCTCAGTTCTGTCAGATTATTTCACTCTCTCTATTCTTCCAAAAGTCTTCCATGGACTTTCAAAATAAAGGCGCAAAACTACTTGGGTAGTTTAAGGAAAAGATCATGGTTTGGTTTTAAAATAAGTATGTCAATTATGTAAGTTAACATCAGCTACATATGTAACGTAACTGACATCCTTGCATAAGTTAAAAAGGTGTTAGCGTTGACTATTGGACACAAACCCAGGTCTACTGGGTGAAAGTTCTGTAATTGTTTGACCCATCCATCCAGCCCACCTCCTCCATAAGTGGACTGTCTCACTGTTTATACTGCAGCACATCAATAATGTCAGATCACCGCCTCTGGAAACAACGCTATGGGAGCACCTATAGCATTATCGTTTGAAACGTAATAGGAATGGGCTGGTTTGTCAATACAAACGACCTCTTTGACATTACACACAGTTTTTTTGATCCAATCATAAGATAAGTCCAGCTTTAATTTTCTTACTCGAATGATACTAATATATATTTCTAAGAACTAATCATTTGCAATTTCATGAAAAAGAATAAGAGTGTTTTTACAGTGCAGTTGCTAAGCTGCCAGTCCATCTGACTGGAATCTTAAGGCTGTCAAACTAATTAACTGGTGCCGTGTTTGAGATAGCGTCTGGCTTTAGAACCTCTCGCCTCGCTCTGCTTTATTGAAAGGGGCAGCAGTACATTCAGACCTCAAACACAGAGGTTTCCATGGGCCGAGTCATCAGGGCTGCAGCTGCTCTTTAGAACACCTCCAACCATGACTGTGAAAACCTGCGCACACAATATACTTCTGACTGAGCAATCAACACGAGGAGGTGGTTCACAATGGACTCAGGTGTTATCTACGTGAGAATTATGAAATGGATGAGCAGTGTGGAGGCAGAGAAGCATTTTTATCCAAATGCCAAGATAAATTTGCCAAAAAATCAGTTCAGCTTCATTTGTTATCCCATATGTGTGAATTCTGACACTCTTCTAATCATATCTGCTTTAAATGATTCACCAGTTTTACTCATCAAAGTCAATTTACCTATTATGACAAGTACTACTAATGGATGAAAGTACTTCAGGTATAGGGAAAGCCTACTGCTAGTAAGGCCACTGGTAGACTGGTGGCCCCATGTTCAAATTATCACAGCAAAAGTGCCTTCTTTGTTGCCCCTAAGGTTGATAAAATATGATAAAGTGCCCTCTAAAGTGCCTTTCAGTGGACAAAACATGATATAGTGCCCTCTAGGTTACCCTTCCAGTAGACAAAATGTGATAAAGTGCTGTCTAGAGTGCCCTTCATTAGAGTGCCCTTCAGTGGACAAAAAGGGGTAAAGAGCCCCACAATGTGCCCTTTTAGTGCACAAAATGTGAAGAAGTGCATAATAAGGTCCCTTTCCATTGGACAAAATGTGGTAAAGAGCCCCACAATGTGCCCTTCCAATGGATAAAATGTGAAGAAGTGCATAATAAGGTCCCTTTCCATTGGACAAAATGTGAAAAAGTGGCCTCTAGAGTACCCGTCAGTGGACAAAATGTGGTAAAGTGCCTCATAAAGTGCCTTCCAGTGGACAAAACATAATTAAGCACCCTCTAGACTTCCCTTCACTGGATAAAATGTGACAGAGTGCCCTCTGTAAAGTCCCAATAATGTGTCCTTCCAATGGACAAACTATAATAAAGTGTCCTCGAGAGAGCCCTTCAGCAGACAAAATGTGGTAAACTGGCCTCTGAGGTGCCTTTTCAGTGGATAAAACTTGATAACATGCCCTCTAGAGCACCCTTCAGTGGACAAAATGTGGTACAGTGCCCTCTAATTTGCCCTTCCAGGTGACAAAATGTGATAAAGTGCATCATTACTTTTGATGTGCTGGTGCTCCGCTGCACAGAACTGGTGCCATTTTTACATTTTTTTTGCCCATGTCCCTCAGACAGTCTGAGTCCGCCATTGAGTAACACTGTCCTCTGTTTGAAAGATGCTGGGCTGCACCATGCAATGTGTCCAGTATGAGTCATTTGTCTTATTAAATAGTCCACTGGCAGGATAGTGAGCCTGCTGGACCAGATTAAGGTAATAGTTAGATTAAAGCATTCACATGGTTCATATTAATTCCTCCAACAACCACAGTTTACACGAGTTGTTTGGTGCAGTAATCATGTCAGAGCCTGGAAGGATGTGTGGGCTATTTGTTCCACATGAAGAGAAGGAAAATGTGTAGGCACTTTGTAATTTATTCACAAGTTAATTAATATATGCATACAGTATACAGTAAACAAGATCAGGCCCAATCTGGCACAAGCCCCCAACTCTGGCCCAGGTTCTTCAGTTTTTACTCCTAAAATAATAAAAAGGATAATTACTTCTATAAATCATTATAAACAAATGGAGGACATCACTTTTGTAATTTGTTATATATTTATGTGAAACTATAAACTTTATTCAGCCACCGGCTTTGTTATGGATTACATTAACATAAGTAGTTTTGGAAGAATGTGTCAGCTAAATAAAATGCAAATGTTTCTAATAACTTTTCTCTTTTATATAAGTAAAATATAACTGCTACAGTAACATACTTTTTCACTGTAAGCTTTATCCAGACATTACTGCATCAAAATAACTGCCTAATTGCCTATAACAATTGTTATACATTAGATAATATTGTTCACCTTTACCTTATGTAAACAACATCCTTGACTAACCCACAGATGTCTGTCACTGTGCCCCAAACCTGCCTCTTTGATCATATAAGGTGACCCATAATTGACATTAAAGTTAAATTAGTTAATCATTAAAAAATAGTTAGTAAATATGAGCTAAAACATATCACTGTGCAAGATATTACGACTGCTACAGTGCTTGTACTGCTTTGGTTCCTATTTAACAGACTGCTATGAGCTAAAAGCTAATGTTAGCATGCTAACATGCTGACAATGATCATGCAAATGCTAATGCTGCTTATTTTCAGTAGGTATTATGTTAACCATGTTCAACACCTTTGGCAATAATTATCCAAGTGCAGCCTTTGGGACAATATTGGTCCTAAGAAAGATTTTGCAAGGACCTCGAAAGTGACTGTGAAAGTGAACTTTTGTGTGTGTGTGTGTGTGTGTGTGTGTGTGTGTGTGTGGACCCACAGCTTAAACCCATCAGGTGTGATGTGCTCCTCTCAACAAGTTAACCATATCCAACTCAAATCTGCTCAGAAAGGCCTTAAGACCGCGCTAATACTACATTGTGAAGATTGTGATGTATCGTCATACAACGGCACCATGACAGCATGGAAATCTTCCATGTTTCAATGGTCAAATCTCTGTCACATGGTCAATAACATATGATGTGACTTTTGTTGATGGGTGTGCCCACATGGCTTGGCCACCCTTTAAACAGCAGGCTAAACAATTTCACCATATTTTATATTGAGGTAATCCAAAAGTAACAAAAAGTAATCAAATTGCCTTACTTTAATATTGTGATTCTTGGATTCGGTTACTGAATACACTTTTTAACAGGTAACTGGAATACATTTTCAAAGTTACCTTATCAAAACCTGTAGATACAACTGCAGAAAAAAGAAAACAGTCCCTACATGAAACTGGAGAAAGAGACATTGCTTTTTTTTTTTTTTTCAGTAAGCCGAGTGCCATTTAGTTCCATCATATTCAAAAGAAGACAGACATTTTCAAAACTCTGCAACTCAACAAAACTGTCAAGATGGATAAACAGATGAAAGGGAAAAATGGATTTGGGGATGAATGTCTCTGTAAACATTTTAACACTGGTAGTTTTACCATTTTTGGTACATTTCTGTACACGGTTGAAGGTGCAGAGAATATTTTGCGGCTCTGTGCCAGTGGTGTCTTTAAAGAGAGTGCTAAATGTTTGATGACCACAGCCACACATGCTAACAGCCACAAATGCCAACCATCATACATTTAAACAGCCATGCTATCAGCCACACAACAGCCATGATAACAGCCACACATGCTAACAGCCATGCTAATAGCCATGATAACAGCCACACATGCTAACAGCCATGCTAATAGCCATGCTAACAGCCATGCACACTCACCTGCACAGGTTCATCTATCTGCAGTCAACCACACCCAAACAATTCAAAGTTTAATTGATGTGAATCTTCCTAATGTGCTTGTATCCTCACACTGTCTAAATGGAGTGAACACATTCTCACACTGTGGGGTTAAACAAACTCTTTTCTGTTATATTAACCATGTGTTTCTTTGTCCCTGACTTACTGTGGTTGTTGGGGTCGGTTCACTTCCTGGTTGAGCAAAAGGTGCGTCGGAGGGGTGGGGCCTCCTAAATCTGAAAGCCAGCTCATCAGACCAAACCATGTGCTGCCAAGTCAGAGGGGGGTTCAAGCTTTAGTTAGTTTTTGCCTTGTATTAGTTGTAGTTGGCGTCCATCTTGTTTCCCCCTTGTGTGTTATTTAGTTTGACTTGGTCACTACATATGTTCACTGCTGCTCCGTGAAAGAGGCTTGGTCCACACTCCAACATAGTCGGTGGCGGTAATGCACCTTAAAGCTGGTTGCCACTCGCCATAAAATGGAAAGAAGAAGAAGAAGAATGAAAGAGGCTTTTTATGGACTTACAGGTATGTTCAATTAATTATTGTATGTGTTCATGTTTGTGTAAGAGGAGACAAATGGAGGATAACCTCTTTTACTTTTGTAGCTTTCCCAAATGTTACTGAGGCTCTGGTCTGAACTGTTTATTTAAAGCTTTTGTCCAGTCTGCACATGACAGACTCTAATGGCTCTAATGTCTAGTGTCACTAAGTTTATCTGAAGTGTAGTTTTGAGTGTTTCATATTTATCCCGGGCAATATAAAATGACATGTCCCACCATTTCCTCCTGTCCACAATGTCCACATCACGTGAAGCAGGTTTATACATTAATGTCCTCCTTTCTACTACTCTACTCTACTGATTTCTCTTGTTTCTCCTACTTTCCTTTGAATGCTGTAGTAACTCAGGTCGACTGAGGTAAATGTGTGAGGCAGATTCAGCTAATTTAACTGCTTTTAAAGATGCTGCTGTGAACATAAAATAGTTACTCTAAACATTGTAAATTTATCTTAGGCAAATTAATTCATTTATATTCACTTCTGAGTCTTGAATCATGTATAATTAAATGAAATTGAGGGGAAGTA
>JAJHUR010073516.1:56794-67157 GCA_027495735.1 Lutjanus campechanus
AAAAAAAAAAAAAAAAAACAGCCTTTACATAACAATTGGAATGTAACTGTAATCAAAATTATTTGATTAAATGTCTCTAACACCGCCTGTTTCACTGACTAAAAAAATAGCACCTAACTTTTGTCAGTTACTGTGAAAGAGGTCTGAAAGATTTTGGAGTGAAGGGCTGAGCCTGGCCGCCATGTTGGGAGTAGCCAATCGAGGAGCCAAACAAGGAGCTCGAGGGCGCCTCCTGATGCAGCTGCCACAGGTTTTTTATTTATCGTTATCCAAAAGGTCAACGTCACCTTGGCATCATAATGTTCACCTCGCTATGAGTCACTGTACTCCTGTTAAAAGTTATTAAAAGATTTAGCTATAGGTGAAGGACATTACTGTGGCATCAAGTTTTGATGTTTCACCATGAAACAGGAAGTTTTTGTAACTTTGAACTTCACGTTCAAATCTGCCTCAAACATAGCATGTTTGATATGATACCCGGCCTAAATACATCTACAGGACAATATTTAGTCAGTGTTGCAAAATAGTTACATGGTGCCCCCTACAATATTTCAATGAAGCAACCCCCACAGTATGTTTCATCAACATGTTTCATGTCCAGGTGTACAAAAAACCCTCTTGGAGCCACAAACTAAACCCAACAGGAAGTTGTCCATTTTTTTATTTTGTGGTCAATTTTGGTGCCTTTCCACTTGTTGTGTTTTTAACAAACTCTTCCTAAAGAATGGATCAGATTGACTTCAAAGTTGGTGTGTGCCATTTAGACTAGTTTATGATGAAAAGTTATTAAAAGATTTGGCTGTTGTTGAAGGGTGTGGTATGGTGTAGTGTTTTGATGTCTTGCGATGAAACAGGAAGTTACTGTAATATGACTATAAACGATCCAATCAGCCCCTCCACTTGTTTGATGATCACATTTATGTCCCAATCAGGAGTTCTACTCATTGCGCCACCTACTGATAACAGGAAGCAAGCCTCGTGTGACAGTCATCATCTGATTTACATGATTTTCAGTGTTGTCTACACTTAATATACTCAAACAACTTAGAATTAGTGGCTGTTCTGTAGTGTCACCAAGTGAAGACAGGAAGTGGCATCAAACTCCTTCCTGTGATGTCCAGAATGTGACAGGTGTGTGTGTGTGTTAGCTTATAAGGTCTGGGAACCATCAATGTGTCTGCCAAATTTTGTACCAAACTAAGGTTGTTCTCATACTGATACCTGTATTGGAAATGCCACCAAGTGACAGGCTAACATTGCCATGTCTAGAGCTTTGCCATTAACATGGATAAAATCAAAAGCACTTGGTGAAGTCGTCCTTCAGCGTTTGATATTTTCTAACAATCATATCAACCCCAGTGTAGATGCAGTTATCATTTGGTGCTTTGTGACCTCTTGTATTTCACAACCAGCCCTGGTTTCGTCACTTGCCGCTGATCTGCTCTGACATGTCGGCACACTGTCTCCTGCTGACCACTGGCTCATGAACCTGCCCTGCAGTGAGTGTTTGCTGTCAACATCTCAACGCTGTCAATCAGCCTCCAACCTCCGGGCCCGCAATCTGCCCACCACTGCGTCAGCAGCACCTCGCTGACAATCCCATGAGTCACCCGGAGTCCAGCGTTGTCACTGCACCCAGGCATCAGCGAGCTGACAGCAGACAGGCTCGCACGAGGGCAATCCTGGAGTCACCGTTAAGCACGCAATACAAGAACGGGGGAACATTGAAGAAGTCCTTTATAAATTCCTCTTTAGGTACCTTCTGTCACAAACTGATAAACACAATAGAGATTTGACCTGTTCAGAAAAGTTGCTTTTAACCCCCATAACCTTCAATATTTCAATTGTTCATTGTCTTGTGACCTCTGTCCTCTCCTTTGTTGCTGCTCAGCCTCAAGCATCAATAAAGTTAATCTTGTATTATCTTAACTTGAAAATGATTAAGAGCTCACAGGCTCACATGGAGTAGAGTATTCTTCTCTTCAATAGCATATAGAACATTTCAGACCTCTTGTTGTACACTTTCAGTATGTAAAAGTTACTGATTCATGGCTGAATAAGAATAATTAACCTCTGAAGGGTTCTTGATAAACCAGAGTATGCCGTATTGTATTTGACCCATAATTTATGTTATAATGTAGAAGCCGAGTGCAGGAGGGGGGAAGATGTGTCATGAGATTTAATGGAGGGCTCTTTAACCTCCGAGAGAAGTACCTGTTAAACACTTGAGCGTAAGAACAGTTGATGAACACATTGCTAGAGGCCAGTTTGTATGTACTGCATGTTAGATAGGGTTCTTCATTTTAATGTGAGTAGGTCTATGCAGACAGGAGTAGCAGGGAATCAAACCACCAACGCTGGTATTGCTGCATGTAACCCACACGACCTGATGTTCAACCCCACGCTAGTATGACCAGTAGTTAATGATGTTAGTCTGTAAACTTTACATGAATATTTCTGTATAACTGACATGAATTAGATCACTGATGTTAGGACTCTCCTTCGCTTGCGCTTAGGGATGAGTAGAACTGGCAATAAACTGACATTAGTTGAATGGTCAGTACTGCAAAATTTATAAGCTGGTAGCTGGCATTTTCAAGCTCCCAACTGTCCCCTGTTGATGATGAAACTGCCAGTCTCAGGCGATTACAATAGACTTTGCGCAACTGGGTTTAAAATCTGTGCTGACCAGCCATGGCTGACAGGACTTAACATTTTCAAGTGTGGGCTCACTTCACTAAATGCAACAAAACTGAAGCTAACATACAAAAGTCTATATATCTGAAGCAGTGCAGCTTGACTGCTTTAGCAAAATGGCTGCAGCCTGCAGCAAACGTTATGTCCACAATGCAGCTTCCAATGCAGATGGGATTAGTCAAACTGTCTCAACCTTGTCAAGTCAAAGTAAAGCCTGTTTTTTGTTGCAAAAATAACTCTCTCGGAGACCTACAGAGGCCGGTTTGATGACAGAGAATAGGCTACAATACCGAGGTGGTTTTCTTGCTAGGTTTGGCTCCCAGCACCCTGGGGTTGAGCCCTACCTAACTAAGCTAATGGCAGTCAGTGGTTAGCTAGTTTGGTATAATTGCAAGAAAAGCTGTCTTTCCATGTATCAAGCGCCAAGCTTGGTACTGTTTGTCCTGGTGACACACCGTGTTGACTGTGAGCCTGGTTCTGTTCCCAGCTAACAACAGCTAATAGTTATGGTTAACTATTATTAGCAACAAGTCTGTCCATCAGGAAAGCTCTGTACTGTAATTACAAAACAGATTTTGAAGCTGAGCTACCAAAATACATCAGAGGGGAAACCAGAAAATATTTTCTCGATAAAATATGATCCAGTTTCACCAAAAGCAGAATAAAGTTATAAAGTGGTGCTTTTGTATAATCAGGCCCAGGCCCCAGAAACAGTCCAGTCCGCTCTGGTGTACATAAGCAAGAAATTGTTTCATTGGATTCAAATTTAGCAATGCCCCAGAGTGCAGAGTGAGTGAGTCACCAGCATTTTAAAATAATTTCTACAATCTACAAAATGGCCATTTTTGGTATCATTGAGCCAGGTAATGGTGTATAGGTGAAGTATAGCGCAATTTTGACTTAATGGGACTCAGGATACAGCATTGTTTTTAAGCACCTCTAATTTATGTTCCTAAGTAATCCCATAGACATTAGTCAAATACAGTAGCAGCCACAGTTTTGTCTTTGGGTCAAACCCATTCTTCATCGCTACACGCGTGAAAATGACTCCGGAACAAACAGCAGTAATGCACATAGGCAAGTGTATTGTGAAAGATTTACATTGAGTATAGTTGGTTGAGGTGTGCTTGGTAGTTGATAGCTAGCATGAATCGCTAACTGCTATGTAGCCTAAGTTTGAACTTGGTATGAGCTGTCCTAATGACCAGAGATAACCCATTTTGTATTTCTTATGATTGTTACTGAATATTTTTAACAGTAGGGAGATGACCACAACCTTTAACCCCGCTTAAGACAGTTGAATCTTTTATGAGTATCGATAAGTATCTGTATCAATAAGCAGTATCTGTATTGTTAAATTCCTAACAATACCCACTCCTACTTGTGCCTGACTATTCACAATATTCCCTTAGCTTTTCCCATTATACTGCGGGCTTATTGCCACAGAGGATTCTGTTCAGCAAAAGTTACATGAACTCACTTGTATGAAAACATGATTTCATTTTAAACATTTGACAAATATGTCTGTAACTACTGAGTCAGTTCACTGACTTAATAACTATTTTTTACTTGTATAACTGTCTGCACTTTAGCACATCACAGATAATCATGACAAAAGGGTTTATCACAAAAGTAAAGCAAGAAATAATCAGTGTACTTCATCAAGAGACGTTTTTGTTGTTTGGTCTTCATTTTACTCATGATCCATGATTCATGATATCCACCAATGCTCTCTTCTAATGTCAAAGCTTTTAGCTGTAATTTAAGCTGTCTAGCAGAAGGCTTTCCGCCATTATCCTTTCTTTTCCTGCTGCGAGCTGCTGACATTTAAAAGTCTTGGGTTTGTGCGATATGGTGTTTGTTAAATAATATTGTAATCGCTAAAAAATGAAATCTTAAATAAAGAATTATATTAGACTGTTTAATTTCTTTTATAGCATGCTTTTGAGCACAATTATTTTCGATTTTAAATAATTTTGATATGTATGTAAAACCTTCAGCAAACAGAGAAACAGAGGCGTGGGTTCGATTTACATATTTGATGACTTTAGACTTGACTTGACAAAATCTAAAAAGACTTAAGTTGCAACTCCAATGACTTGTGACTTCGTATGGACTTGAGCCTTTTGAAAATAGCTACTTGATACCTTCCCCCAACCCAAAGATTTAAACCTAACTTATTTTTAAAAGTGTGCATTGCATGCAAAGAGTTCATTTCCCTTCATTTTCTAAATTAATGCTGTTCATCTCCAGCAAGATAACTCTTCAGATCAACTTTGTTAAAACCAATCTAGCATCCAATCAAGTTGCGGGAGAGAACTATGAAGAAGTAACGTCATGTTACTGAGCATCAGTTGGAGAAAATTGTATCAAAGATAATTTTTGGGTGTAAAAACTATGAGCTGGTCAACAAAAGATTAATTGCAGTATCCAAAACGGGCAGGGCGAAAATTACAGACAGAGACACAACAACTTCCAATTTTGTTCAATATTTTAAAGTTGCAAAAATGGTAAGTTGAGGCTTGTATAAACATAGTTGGTGAGCTAATGTTTAGCTAACATTAACTTAGCAGCTGACTGTTACATTATGATTTGTTTATGACTCGAAACTCAAAGTTTAGGACTTGGGACTTGAATGCACAGACTTGAGACCTACTTATGACTTGGAAAACAATTAGTTGTTCCCGCCTCTAGCCACCTTGTGGAACACTGTAGGTTACTATTCAGCTAACACTTAGCTAACATTCGCTTAACAGCTCTGACAAATGTAGGACTTGGAACTTAACTTGGGACTTGAATGCAAAGATGTGAGACTTATTCGTGACTTGAAAAACAACTTGATACCACCTCTACAATGCTTGATAAGGAAAGTTGACCAACTAAGGCTGAGGGTAGCAGGACTGACCCCTAATTTACACCAAGCACGGCTGCACCGCATTACGGCTGTGCCATGGCACTCCGAGAAGTATGCAGCCATTCTAGTCAATGCTCGTGTGTACACCAGATGCGCCGTGGTGCGTGTCAGCTGCGTCCCAGAAGCGGCTCTGTGCTCTGCTCTGCAGAGATACGCAGCAAGTCTATTTTTGACGGATGGCACGTCAAGCTGCGCAGCGGAGATCGTACCAGACAGGAAGTCCCGACACGAAAAGCATAGTGAATCCGGTCAATTTTCAAAATAAAACATCTCATGTCGACGGCGGATCATATTTCACTTCATTCATTCAACATTACGTCATACCTGGCGACAACAGGTATGTTTCATAATATTGAGATGATTATAGAGATGTATTTTTTAATTAAATAAAGCTCCAAAACTTTGATCCATGACTTTGAAGACTACAGCACAATAAAGAAGGAAATAACAACATTAAACTCAATTAAAACATACAAAAAAAGAAACCACTTAACTACATTGACTTCTTACCCATGGTAGAAGCACAAAAAATGAGGAAAAATGACCAAAAACGACGAAGTAAACAAGTCAACAACTGCTCCGCTGCTGAGATGCTCCGCTTCTGAAACACTGCTGGTGTGCATTGAAGTCGCGAGTATGACAGACCAAAACCGTGGTGCAGCCGTGACGCGGCGCAGCCTCGTGCCTGGTGTAAATCCTGGGTGAGACTGTATAGTCATATTGTACATTCTGTCACACCACAGAAATGTGTGTTATTAACCACCCAGCCAAATTTGAATTATTAAAAAAAATTGCTAAGCATATAAAATTAGGCCTCAAAATCTTTAAAAACTGAGCAGTTTTCTCTACTCTGAAACACTGGGGGCGTGTCCGCTCCGCTATGTCAGTGTCAAACACCACTACGACCTGAAAACCACCTGAAACACGGACGCTCTGTCTAGCAGCCTCATTGGACATGTCCAGACATGTTTGAGCCACCAGAGCCAGAGGACAGTGACAAGTTGGTGTTTTGTTTTTTTCTGTGTCAGGTTGTTGGAACTGAAGTGAGCTGAAGTGAACTGCTGGACTGAGAGTTGCTGACAGTATGTTCGTAACTGACAACTGACAGTTAAAGAGAATTGTTGGTGGGGCTTATATAGTGTTCGGGGACCATGGCTCCAGCATATCACGAGCCATGTTTCAGGTCCACCTAAAAACACAGAAATCATGAACAATAGTTTAACGGTCTAACTTCATTGTTCAGTACTATGAAGTTCTCAGACTTTTCAGATGTTTTCAGCGACTATTCTCTAACTTTTTTTTAAAGAAGAAAAACTCCCTTTTTCCTTTACACAATCTGTAAACAGTGTATCAGTGTGTGAGTTGTTAATCTGCCCCTACACCAGTGTCACAAGGACACCTTCTTTTACATTCACTGAGTAAAAGAACTCCAATGCTGATAAAAATCACACTATTACCCCGCAGTAGGCTAACTTTCAACCTCCCTGCTGGCCCACATTCCTCTCAGAATCATAAGCTTTTTCATCACTATTTCATATACGACGTATAAAGCTCACAATGCAGTCTGCACTTTCAAAGACCACAAAATAACAAAGCTGAAATCGAAGCAAAATTGTCCCCTGCTTATTTCAAAGAGGCAAATATCACATATTAATAGATCTCAACACTGTTTGCTGTGTATTGCGCAGCCACAATAATTGAGAGTTCTTTTGGAGACACAGACATTGACAGTATTGCCTGGTGTGGTCTTTAATGTTTTTTCCCCTACACAGGCCCTCCTCTGCCTGTCTAGCTTTCACAAGCTCGCACAAAAGCCGAACCCTTAATGATATCAACACACAAATACTGTTTTTAAAGCCAGTTCAGAGGGATTACGCTGGGATTTCCCACTAATATGGCATTGTCTGCTTGCAAGTGAGATGGCTGATTATTTGACTGGACCCATGAGGGATGGAATTCAACAGGGATTTCATTGTTTTTTTTTGTAACACACTCTTCATTATATTTTCTGTGCTCTGGTTGCAGTGTCTCGAACTCCTGCTTTTAATTATAATCTTTTGTGAAGCTCTCTATAGGTGTTCAGTGCATGAAGAAATGAATCTTTAAAACCAAATACCCTAGCTGAACTTGGTATATTAAATTATCAGGCACTGACTGAATCACAAGTTTATTTGATGACTGAAGGTGCCATTGTTATCAGTATTTTAATTAATTCCTGCTCAGGGAACACTGAACTCTGTTGTAGTGAGGTGGTTGCTGAGCTAATAAGTAGGGCTGTTTTCACACCAATACTAGTTTTCCTCTTGGGTATTGGCGATTATGCTAGTCTATATACCAATCCCATGTCACGTCATTTATTAGCCCCAGAACAGGACTCTGCTATTTCCCAGTGATGTCCCATATGCCAGTCTTTTTTAACCTGAGCCAGGCCACACAACAACGACATCAATCATGTCACATCCATACAGGGTTAATAGCAGTTGGAATTGGGTAGGGACGCAAGGGACACGTCCCTACCAATATCCAGCCACTAATGTGTAGTCACTATCAATATAACCGCTGTCCGTAGTGTTTAGTCAATGATTATGGCACACAAAGGGTTAACAGTCGGAAGTCCCGCCTCTAACCTAAATATTGCTCTCCGATCTAACGTACATGTGATTGGCCGTCCCCGCTGTTACTCCATCTGCTTGTAAAAGCTACTTGCAACCTGTTAGTTGGACAGGACAGGAGGCAGTGCATGTAACTGCAACTGTGAGTGTAAGTAGGGAGGGCAACCGAAATTGAATTTTTTTAAATTTTTATTGTTTACTTGTTTGATCAGCTCTACATGACGTGAAACTATGATTGCAAATACAAAATAAACATCAACTTTCAGGAGAGCTGCCTTGGAGCACTTTTGTGTCCCCACCAGTGTCAAAATCAAACCTACTCCCTTGGTTAATAGCATAGAGGCAAAGTCACACCACTTCCACTTGATCAACATGGGACCTAATTTTGGAAGAAATATGAACTGTGGTCAACGACAAGAGACAAATTATTTGCTAATCCCGTTTCAATTTTGCCACGCATTACACGTATGATGTTTGTCAATTTAAAATAGAATTTTACAAGTCAAGAAAGTCACCATTTGTCATTAAACAGTTTATGTATCAAACTGCGAACATACATAATCAGAAAGACTACACACCCAGAAGTCGCATAAGTGGTGCCCTGCTGCCGATAAAACAGTTCCGGTCAGTAACCCAGTACCAAGTAGTACTATAACTTCTCCAGTCAAATTTAACCTGCATTCAATCCTTTCATTACCCAGATCTA
The DNA here is from genome assembly GCA_027495735.1 of Lutjanus campechanus. Lineage (NCBI taxonomy): Eukaryota > Metazoa > Chordata > Actinopteri > Lutjaniformes > Lutjanidae > Lutjanus > Lutjanus campechanus. The sequence goes on from JAJHUR010073516.1 coordinate 65,724, forward strand.
GAAAATAATGACTATTTACATGGTTTTGCTCGCAGCTCATCACCGCAACCATTCTTCATAAAGAAGAACCTTTAAAAAGAGGGATCAAATGAAGTATTCTCTTGGCATCGGTGTCATTTTAAGGGTACTGGTATGATAATATTTTAAACGATGCCCAGTTGTAATCTCTACTGACCTAATAAAAAGTGATTATAGACTTAGGGCCAGATCCTCAAAAGGATTGCACTGCTTTTGCGACCGCTAAACCTGTGCAAATGAGAGAAAATAGCGTGCAATCCACAAAGCACACGCAAAGGGTGAAATGCACGCAAACTGAACACAATATGCACTGCCAATCCTAGCTGTGCCGGTCCGATTTGCATGCATGTAAATTAGGGAATATTCATAAATTCAGCGCAAAATTGCCCCCTTCCTATGCAAATAAGCCTAATAATAGGCTTTCAGGATCATGTCCTTTTTAGGTGCAGCTCCCCCTAGCTAATTCGGACCATGGATGTATGTCTCTGCACCTCGTCAGTGAGGACTTTGAGTTCTCGGTCTGTAATTTTATTTTATTTATTTTCTGTCTGACTCTGCCATTGTCGTGTCAACTGTGATCTTGGAACAAAGCCACCTACTGTATATGCCATGCGGCTTATTGCAATCAGAGGCGCAAATTGTGCTCAGCTGCCAAACTTTGTGGGCGTGTTAGCGCCGGCATATGATTAGAGCAAATTCTTTTGAGGATAAGGCGCTAAAACAGGGCAGATTGCGTGAGCTAATTCTGCGCAAATAATGGCGCTATTAGCAGGAGCAATCCATTCTTTGTGGATCTGGCCCTTAATTTTATTCTAAATTGAACAAAAAAGTTTCAGCCAACAACAGTAAACTTTGAATCCAAGACGGAACTTTAGTTCGAAGTATTATGAGCAGTGATGCAATTGTTTAGCCTATACTGAACAAATCTTCAAATTAGTCTCCACCACCTCTCAAGAAACACATCTGGCTCTTTAGCAGCTTGATGTTCCAATTTCTTATCTACTAAGCTAGTAGCTATCTTTGATGCTGGGCAGGTAATATACAGTGGATTTACTAGATTTTTCTTGGTGAAAATAACTGCTGTCTGCTGTTGATGAGAGCAGTGACAATGACCCAAAACAGTCCATTTGTGGGCTGCTAAATTCAAACAATTAATAAAAGAGGCTTAAAAATGCTACATAGAGCTAAGTGGAACTGTGAATTAGGTGATAATTATCTCTGGGTTTCTCTCTTTTCCAGTTTTTTATTCTGTAACTCAGTAGCTTTGCACGGTTTCCTGTTCATATAATTCCTTATTTATTTTACCTGGCACTTTATGAAGTTCTTCCTATGTTTTGAAACAAACCATTTTAGCTCCTGTATCTATCACTATCCTCCTATCTTCTGATTTGCCAACTTCCAGAAGCCTACTAAGGG
>JAJHUR010073517.1:0-10697 GCA_027495735.1 Lutjanus campechanus
CTTTACATGATAACCCACTCAGTATGTACACACCCCTATGCTGATGTGATGATGGGTGAAGGTCTTCAGTTCACAAAACAATCCTGAAGTTTCAGGAGAAACAGGGTAGCAGCCTCATCCAGTACAATGGTGACCACGGATAAAACGTTAAAAAAAAGCACACAAAACAAACACAAAATGTCTCCATCCTGCTTCATTGACATCGACATCTAAGACCGTGCAGAATGGATTCCTTGACTTTATGCTGTCAGTTTTGAGAAAGAGCCTCATAAAGATATTGGGAGTGCAGGCTTTTTCTCCATCCAGGCAGATAAAACAAAAAACAGTCAGCATCAACTGCTGCTTGTGATCTGCGGCATTGGCTGACTCCGTCATCACAGCACTTCTGGATAGTTTGAGCCCCATCCTTCCTGATGACCAGAAGAGCAAACTCATTTCTCAAGCACATGATGGCACAGGCGTAATGAAAGGAGCCACAGGTGGTGTAAGGAAAAAGGTTGCACGAACCCCATCATGCAGCAGGTGACATCTCACATCTCAAGAGTTAGTCAGTTCTTTTTCTGCCCTGACTGGATGACCTGTCCAAGTACTCCTAAGAGACCCAGTGTGATTGATAGAGTGCTGGCACACAGACTCCCAAGACTGACGTTGACGATCTGTCGGCTCAGCACTACGGTCCAGAAAGTCCAGCATCACTGTGGTGCCTGTATGAACAGGTCCACTCCCTGTACGTGTCATGTGCTTCTTTTTCAGTAAAAGACCTGTTGCATTTTTTTTAAAAACATACAGTACATATTATTTTGTGTACATGCTTTGGGAATTAATTCCATTCTTACATTGCTCTGTTTTACTGTACATAGAACTGATGTGGTTTTGGATTTTGTAAGAAAAACAACCTCCAGCAGCTTGCCTTGGTGAATAAATGTGTGTATTTGTACTAAAGGATAGTTTTTTGCTAAATAAAGAAATGGTGTTTTTGTTGTTATGACATTCCCAATAAAATCATCAGTGAATACAGCAATCTGTTTTTCACTTCAAACCAAGAGAGGCATTCATTCATTTTAGTGACAATTGTTCCGTTGCAATTTTATCTTAATTATAGACACGGTAAAATGTTTCTCATTTTACTTACCAGGATAATTTATTTTTTATGATAACTCCCAAAAGTTTGAAGAAAAGAGTTTGTTCCTATTACAATGCTGGTTGTTTTAGGCACATTCAAAGTAAGTTAATTACTGTTGATCCAAAGTACAACCAACTTCAAATTCCAAACAAGATTTGTATAAATATATTGCAGAGTCATCAGCATACACGGTGCAAAAGGCAGGACCCAAAGGAGACAAATGGCAGTGTTTTATTTTGTCCATGAATCTTTTTGCAGCCTTCCTCACATGGTTCAGCTCCATCAAATTGCCTGAAAACATCTTATTCTGTCATCTTACATTATCAGTTTAATTTTCAATTGTTTAATGTGCTCTAATTATTCTATTATGGATTCCACCATGCCCCCAAAAAAATCTGGTATTGTGTATTTAGGTTTATATACCGTTCAGCCAATCTAAGATGGGTGGACATTGCATTGATAACCATTTTATTTTTATTTTAACTCATAAACACCGAGCCAAAGATGACAGCAACACAACAAATGGTTTCAACATGCTGTCTGTCAGGAAAGACACACACCAGGAGACTAAGAACAAGCATTTAAATGTAGCACAAATGATCAAAACAACAGTGAAATGTGACTCACTATCTTGTTTTGAGGAGGGTTATGATAGTTGGGTTTGATAGATCTTTGATGTAAAGTTTGCTGACATTCACTGACAGTCTTTTTCATTTTCAGTTTCAGTGTTTTTCATTTATTATTATTCATTCATTCATCATCCATAACTGCTTATCCTTGAAGGGTCGCAGGGGGCTGGAGCCTATCCCAGCTGACACCAGGCGAGGGGTACACCCTGGACAAGTCTGTTTCAATTTCAAATGACATCAATTTTAAACTGGTGAGGCAACATTTTCCATTACCATTGCAATGAATTTTATTCAAATTTTAAACAGTGGCAACATAATATATATCTTAGAAAGATATGCACCTTTGACTAGGTAGCATTTTATCATCTTCATATCTGCTCTTTTCTCACATTTTTGTTTAATTAAATGTCTGAACCTTTACTTTCAGGATGTGAAAACATTTGAAGAAGGTTTCTGAGTCTGCAACAGTTGATGTACACATGATGATTGAGGACTTCAGAATGGATGTTCTGCTTTATATTATGCTACAGTCACTACATTCACTATGTACCAAGTTCTGTGTGGTAACAGGAGGAAGCTGCAACATGGAGGCGGAAGTTGTTGGCTGATCATTTGAAACCTGCTCCTCAGATTCTTTGCGCTGTAGCGCCCTGGCTAGTGTTCTCAAGTTGATCATGTGTACGTCTGAGCACTGTTCAGAGTGCTCTCTAAAGGCACATACAAAAAGACGAAGGACATCCTCGCTCTCCACATTTCAAACAAGTTATCGACAGGATATAATCCATCCTTGTTCCTTTGCATTTACAGCATCTGTGTTGTAAACTATGGTTTGAATGCACGTATAGAAAGTGCAAAGAAAAGACTGAAGACATATTGAGCTTTGAATAGCTCATCAAAAGCAGCCACTGACGTCTGAGCCTTGCCTTGAGGAAGAAGGGCTGTTTTACAGCAACTTTCTCAAGAGCACTGAGGCTGTCTCCTTCCTGCAGTTGGCCTGACACAGATCAATTTATACAGTATATATTTATCATAATATATTGGATAAGTGCCGAGATTTTGCATAAAACAATTGTTCATGTACTTTCAAAGGTCACTAACAAAGTCAAATTGTGTATGTTTTCTTCCAGTCCTATCACAAAAATGATACTCAGCTATATCACTGAAAAAATCTTATGCGATGGTTGGCTGCTTGAGCTGAGTTTTTTTTTTTTCCTGACCCCATGTAGAGCACATGATGCAACAACATCAAGGTAGCTGTCATATCACCATGCCAACCTGCAAGAATATGAGCAACTAAGACAAAAGAAAAAAAAAACAGCAATGGGCAAATGGTTTTGAAAGACTTCTCAAATACATTTGGCAGCTGAGGTTCAGCTAACTAAAACAACAGCCCTGCAATAACCCTCTGTAAGAGCACACAGTGTTCACTTTTTGTTGAAACTGTTTTAGAGAGGTGATGAATTAACTTAGAGGTGAGTTTTGAAGCTGTAATTTGTGTTGCATTATACTGGGAGGTAGGGCTGGGCGATTAAGCAAATTTCAATTTAAATTACGATTTTGGCTTCCCACGATCATTAAAACAAAATGATAGAAATAAAACAATTTTTATACCGGATGGCATGGAAGCGTGTTCCCCTTCCTCTCCAGCCAGTTTTGGGTTTCAGCTCGTGGAGACACTGGACACTGTTGAGTTACATGTTCGCTGCTGTTTGTGTGACATTACAAACTTATTCCACACAACTGTCAGCTGTTTTAATCAGAGAGAGGGAGGGAGACGAGCCAACGAATTTTACAGCGCTGACAACGAGCTGCACTAAACAGACACACACATGCAGGAGGAGAGAAATCCTCACGATCAATCACAGGGCGACCCTTTTAATTTATCTGCGGCAGATAAAAAAGACGGCCCGTTTATCCAGGAACACATGAAAAGCTTTGCGTCATAAATCCATGAGGAATCAGCTCTGTGTGCGATTGTAAACAAGCAGAGTCCCCCGGTGACCGGAGTGCTGCTGTGTTGTGTCACGCCTCTTTTGATTCCACAATACTGGCTCCCTTCGTAAAAGGACTGTACAGGATAGCTGAAGTGATATTTTATTGTTTTAATTAGTTTTTACATATTATTTCATTTATTTATCTACATAGTTTTCACTTTGTTATTTATTTTAATTTACTTCTTGTTTTTCAGTTCAGTTATATTTAAAGTTCAAAGTCGTGTTAAAAAAAATGATGTTCTAAAATCAGTGAATAAATGTTAATTTTTCAAGCAGCCCTACTGGGAGGTGTCCATTTTACTTTGTAATACTAAAGAGATTTAATTGGGCTGGACAGAATATGAGAAACGCATCTGAGAATCCAAACTGACCATGAAAATGAATCAACACCTCTAAACAACACTAAATATTAGAACCTTCATAAAGGGAGGATTAATTCCAGGACTTAATAACCTAATAAATCAGCTATTTGATTGCATTTTGAAATGACAAAACTGTCCATACTTATCCAATTACTCTCAGCCTCAGAGTCAAAGACTGTCAGCAGCTCATATATAAGCATCTTGAACAAAGTTTCTGAAATGATTACCTTTAAAGAAACAACAGGAAATAGATGTGAATATATCTTCAGTACACAACATGATTGGTCACTGGTAGGAGGCACGATGGTTAATCAATATCACTAATTTTTTTTAAATAAAAAATTAAACATTAAGTACTTTAGAAGACATGCCAGCAGAGCCCCCTCAGATACCACCCACACTCTTGACCAGTAGCAGCTGCATTATCAGCCACCAGTTTTTGTTTGTTGGCTTTAATTGCAATAATCTTTGTTTTGCACAGTACAGTCTGTTAGAGTCCTTCATGTTGTTTCCCTTGATTGTGGTTGTACAACTCAATGTTGTCTTGCTACAAACTAGAATATATCTTTGCTGTCTCACAGTTGGCCAAAGCTACAGGTTGTTAGTGACCAGTGAATGCAAGGTTTCCACAGATATAGCCTGACCTTTATCCACAAAACAAGGAACACTGACTGCTGAAATGGCTTTGTAGGTGGTATGTTTCAGAGCTGTTTGATACATCTTGATGCTCTCACCTTCAGTCACTTGATTATGACTGTAGCTTTCAGCCAGGAGAAGATGTAGTCCTGATTGGTACTATCTTTGTCCCCCTTCCTACCTCCTCCCGTCCTCTCGAGTCTCAGCTGGGGGGATGTGTGCTAGCAGCAAATTCACTACAGTACGTCCGACCACACACCTCCTGAATTCAAGTTTTTCTCTTGTAGTGAACTAAGACGAGCTTCATTGCTTCATCAATTCCTCATAAAACACTTATTTTAAACTCAACAGAAAAGCATGGAAAACTCACTAAAACGGTCTTTGTTAGTTTGTCCGCCCTTCCAACAATCTCCAGCTCCGGTTCGGTTGAATTAAATCCTTAATTCACTGCGTGAAAACAGTGCAAAGAGTCTAAGTCTGCGGGCTGTTTACCTCTCACTCCTCATCCAGCTCAGCGCTCTCATCATCCGGCTGAATGGGTGTGTACTGCGCCGCTGGATGAGAGCGAGTTGCGCAGCAGCGGCTGTCACTCTGCAGACCATTACATTAGCAAAATAAAATGACAAATATCATATCAAATAAAATCACAGAAGAAGACAACCAGTGATGGATTCAGCCTATCGTCAATAGACGATATATCCGTCCCATCGCAGCCCTACTGGTAGTACTGATAAAATCGTTTGTTGTTAGGTGTAGGGGATTTAATTACCATTAAACCTGTCTGTTCTCTTCTATCTTCAGTACATGTAATTTATCTTTTCATCTGTATGCAGTTGATTGTTGGTTGTTCAGTGTGGAGGTGCTGTATTTAAATTCATGTGGGGCTTTTCGATTGATTTACCCTTTAAAATATATAAAATATTTTAGGATTTTGTAGCACAACACAGACAAAAACACACACACACGCACACACACACAAATGAAGGTGGCTGGTGGTTTTCCGGCCTTCATGCATGAACACAAAGCATTTACATCAGGTCACCACATGCGGTGGAGAGAGGCATATATTTGACTAAACACTCACCTTCCCCCTCAGAGCTGAGGTGCACACATGCATACATTACCCAGCCTGCATTCATGCAGAAGGAAAATACAAACATGCTCGGTGCCAACACAAGCACATCACACAGAGCAGAACACAAAGAGCAAACCGCCCGTCATCAGTGCTGCTTATAGGGACACACTCACTTCTCAGGCTGTTCACTGCATCTGCAGTCGATACAACAGCCTCAAGTCCAGGTCCACTTATTCTGGAGCTTTTGTTCTCCTCATTAAAAGTTTAAGCAATAGAGATGTCAGATGAAGTATATTTTCCTCTAAGCCAAGACCATAAAAAACATTGTTAAAATGTAAAGAAATGACCTGATCAATAATTTGTCGGTCTTAAACTTGTCTGCCGTATTGTCTATGGTTATGTTCTGTGTGGCTGTACTTTGGCACAGCAGTGCTTTAAGCTAAATGCTACCATGACTACGCACCCATAGTGGAAAATGCTGACATGCTGATATTTAGGTGAAGCATACTTATGTTTCCAGAAGCATTTATTTACGTTCAGCCATCAGTCTTATTTTGAACACAAATTTACTTCAGAAAACACTGTAAGAGCTACAGGAAGGATCAATAATATAAATGAGCTCTTACAAGCATACAAATATTGCTTTGATACAACTTTAACCATGAAATATTGATTATAATGTTTACTGACATATAGTAGGCTACTCTTTGTGAAAACACTTAACACAGAGTACAGCTGAGTCTGGAGCTTTGGTCGTGTAGTAGTGAGGATTGTGACCTTAGTTGTGGAAAAAATAAGACACTTTGCCAGCAGCACCTTTCTTCTTATGGCCAAACTTGAGCTGGAGGTTTTCACCCGCAGCTGTCGGGTCTAGAACGGAACCCCAGACCAGCGAAGGATCTTGCAAGAGTGATCACTTTAACTCAAAATGTGATCTTTTTGCAATGAAGAAACACAAGAGTTTTGCAAATCAAAGGTTCCATTCTTCACCCAACCACGTGCAGTCCGAGTCTCCGTAACCACGGTGACAATTTGCATGTCATTGCAATCTGATACTTCTCCGCTATGTCTCGTGAAACTCTTTTGGTTTCATTATTCATTATTATTAGTGTATGCACTAGAGTAAGGTGTGCATGAAAATACAGAACACATCCCGCCCTGTATTGATTCAGTAAGGTACAGTGCATTTTATCTCTCAATAGAGGGATTAAGGATTCAGAAACATTTATCACAGGCTGATCCTATATTATACGGGACGGGTTGCAAACCCTCGTAGCAGTTCACATAAACATGTTCCACACATGCACAGTAGATCCGCATCTACAGGATCACTGTAATGGAAACCAAGTCCACGGACACACTATATGTCATCCAGACTCTACGTATGGAAACAGAAAGTATAATCCAGCCTGAAAGGGAATATAATTAGTTTTGCAGTTATTTAGTCATAAACCAAAGATCATCAAAGATATGAGGATTTATTGGTGCATTTATTGTAATGCATACCAGTCCACCCAGATGCTGAGATACAGTATTTCACAGGATGAGTGAAAATTTGGATTTGGATAAAATTAGGATTCACCCTTACTGTGACTGTGTCACAAGCAGTCTGCTCTCCTGCACAGCACAAAATACAATTAAAGCATCTGTAATGTGAATACAGATGACAACAACTAACTTTAAATGTTGGCCAACACACACACTAACATGCACACTGGTGAATTCTATTAGTGTGTCTTTAGATTTAATTCTCAGCAGAAGCTGCAGCAGTGCTGCTGGGAAACAATGGCCGCCCTCGGGCCACATTGCCCCAGCAACAGATTACCCATCGACAGGTCACCTTCATCTGAAAACAGATAAAAAATGAACAAAAAAAAAAGAAACAAAAAAAAAACCAAAAAAACAGAATCATCTCAGGCAATTTCTGCCGACCTGCACCACTGACTGTGTGTGTGTGTGTGTGTGTGTGTGTGTGTGTTCAGATGGGAGGCAGGCCAATCCAAACATAAAGTGTTCTTTTCCTCCTCTCTCACCACATGGGTCAAATGAATCTAATAAATCATAACTAAAAGAAATGAATGGGTTGTGTTTTTTTCACAGGCCTTTTGTCTGGTTTATTTAGGCGTATGAAGTGGAGATAAGGAAGCCATCACTCTCTCTATCCTTCCTGCACAGCTCAATTTGTTGGCACTGAAAGAGAAAAAAGGGGAATTAAGGAGAGAGAAAGACAAGAACAGTGTGAACGGAGAGGTGTTTTTGTGTCTCTGCCTTTCTTTGTCCCTTTTAAGCTCCTCCTCTGTTTTTTCTTCACTGTCTCTGTTCCCCTCTAGTTTCTCTCTATCGCCTGTAAGTCTCTAAACCTTTTAATTTTCCTCCCCTGCTCTTCTCTTTCCCTTCCTTTCTTAGTGAGCAGCACCTGCTTCAAACCTAGAAGAGTGGGGCTTCAGCCAGACAGATCTAACAAGCTCAAGGGGAAATAACCTGCCATTTTCTGCTCCGTTCACTGTTGGATGGGTTTCAGGAGATGACGCGGCTGTTGTGTCCACATACAGGGATGGAATGAAGGAATCAGTGTTGAAAGTGAGAATGGAAAAGACACCAGTCCTGCATAGCAACACTCACAAACAGCCCATTATCCCAGTTTCTATAGCTTCCACGTCAATAGATAACAGGCAGGATCAGTTATTATGCTGCCTTTACTTCTATTACAAGCCTATTGCTACAACACATACAACAGCAACTCATGTGTTCAGTGATGGCTGCCGATTCAATTCCAAACCAGCAGGATCAATCTAGACCTTCTTCATTACCAACCCTGTATTGTCTTTGAGTGTACCCCAACAGGAGTGGTCAGCGACCCTACGCTTCAACCTGTGATGCTGTGGGTACCCCGACACTGTCTGCATTGCAAATGCAGGCCTCCATGGTCAAGTTAGCAATAATAAATATGCAACATTCCAGTAAACTTTCAAAATAAATGCACAAAAGCTACTACTTAGGTTTAGGAAAACATCAAGGTTTGAATTAAAATAAGTGTGTCAGTTAACATCTGTTAAATTATGTAACGTACGTAAGTTATGTTACCTTACGTAACAACAACAAAACACATTTGAAATGCATGGGGCATGCCAGCCCATGCTCACCAAATAAAAGGGCATATAGGTCGTCTTTACAGACACCTTATTACAAACCATATTTACGTTTACATTTAAATTTAGGCGTGACCTCTGGTGGCCGTAGTAATTATGACTGGAGCAAAGGAGGAAGTCAGGTGATGTACGAAGTGTGTGGATCAAACAAACAGGACTTTCACACAGAAAACTGGGGTTATTGTCCCATGTGAAACCAAGTCTTAAATTACTTACATTATTTTGCATATGTCAGTGTAGCTTTGGTGCCTAAACCCAAACTAAACTGCTGCCATTTCACAACTTTAACCATGTAACTTATGTAACGTACATACAGTAAGATCCGGTATGCCTGTTGCAGGTACTTTTCACAGGTCACATGTCATTTTGGGAGTCATTGGCAATTGACTTATTCTGTCTTTTAGGCATGAGGCAGTGTTGGACATACATAGTACACAATGTCATTACAACCACGACTATTTCTAAAGCTGAGATGTCAAAGTTGCTCTGTAATTACATTAGCACTCAGACACCACTCTTTCAGCAGCTATTGATTCTTTCAGATTTGTTCTCCTCTCTGTAACAAAGAGAAATAAAGCTTCAGCATGATTTGACTTTTTCCCGCTGCCATACATGCTGCTCTTCGTCGGCTGCATACAGCAGAAGCTATTATCTGACTTACCATCACAATACATGTTTTTGACTTATATTCCCTCTCGTTAATTGCCTCTCTCCTCACCGAGATCTACTAAACTGAAACTGTTGGGATTACTGACAGCAACTCAAGAAATAGCATCCAGGGAACTATCTGCCTGACATCACTCTTTGCTTTCTACTCTGCAACAACACAGAAAATGTCACTTGATCGTCCTTGTTGTGTGACATTTCTGACAGCTCCATTGATTGAGAAGTCTTGAAAACTACATTTGTACCACTTTCAAACTTGTCATTCAAAAAACACTGAAAGTGATGAGACTTGGTTTGCTGACACCCTTTGTCAGATTGGGAATGCTCCTGTAATTAATCGCAATGATTTTTATTTGCATCATCCATCATGTACAGAAGACAAAGTTGTCAACAACAACAAAAAAACTCCTGCCCAATTTTGACAACACGTCCCACATGCAACACATGTTGATGGTTCTTTGGACATAGATCACTGATCAAATCTCAGCTCTTTTGTCAGTCTGTAATCTTCACGTTTGTGATCCGGCACAGCCTGGTTGACAATATGAATAAAATTTGGTTTAATCAGACTAGTACATTTTAGATAAATCGGTACCGATCACAAATGACCAAATAGTCATTGCTGACCATCTGTCACAACATTTTAAGGTTTATTTATTGAAGCTGTGTTAATATAATTTTTTTTAGCCTCTTGGCTAAGTCGAAGTCCGATCTCTGCATTTAACGCATCCTGAGGAGGTGACAGTGACAACCACTTAACCACTGTGCTGTTGCTGAACTGATGCCAAAAATCTCTGACTGCCTGGCAAGATGGATTCTCACATGAACGCGTGAACTTGTGAATCCAGCTGCCTTGAAAAGTAAGCTAAAATGTTGGCAAAGTCTTTTCACACATCCAGCAGACAGAAACATTATCATTCATTTAGTGTTGCGTTTGTGTCCACCTGATGAATCGAAGTATAACATTCACTTTCTTTTAGCTCTGTTTTTGGTTACCACCAACTCCTGAGAAATAAATGAGGACGGTGATAATGGCTCTTAATCACCCAAATGTTAATCAGCT
>JAJHUR010073519.1:8415-81280 GCA_027495735.1 Lutjanus campechanus
TATTTTATAGACTTGGAGGTCCTGTTGGACTAACAGTATGTGTATGTGTACTCTTGTTTCTAAATGAGCCGGTGGGGTGTCTGAATGTTGGTGTTCGTGTTCCTGGGATTTTATATCTCTTATATCTGTTATTGTATATATCTATTTTTTCTCTTCTCTAATGTATACAATTTCAATGCCTCTTATTGTTGCTTTTCTTTTCTAAGTTAACTTTATGTATATCCTCACATTCAGTGATTTACCATTTTATACTTAATTCTCAGTCACTTCTCAATACAAATATCTTGACAAAAAAAGCTGAGAGGGTTGAGTGAGCTGAAATGTGTAGTTTAACTGCACGTGTGTGTGTGATGTTCTGCTGCCACCTTTTGCTCCAAGTGTGCAACTACAGCACCTGTTGCTTTGCACTGTATCAGCCTCTTGTTATTGATGAAGAAGTAACATTTTTAAGGGCTTGAAGTCACAGGGATGTAATCAGACTGAAGGAAACCAATAATTAAAATAAGAGATGTATCATTAATACTCACCGTCTCCATTCTCTCCATATCCAAGTGACGGTGGCATAGTGACGATACGTCTCTCTCCAACACACATTCCCAGAAGGCCCTGATCCATACCAGCGATCAGCCACCCAATCCCAACGTAAGTGTCATAGGTGCGCATACGGGTGTGGCTACAGCGAAGGATGGAGGAGAGAGGTTACATACGTATGTGTGTGTGTGTGTGTGTGTGTGTGTGTGTGTGTGTGTGTGTGGGTGCATTTTTGTATGATTGTGTGTGTGAGTAAGATACAACAAACCTGGAATCAAACAGTGTCCCGTCCAGCAGGGTGCCATTATAGTGGTAGCGGATGTAGTCAGACACCTCCACCTTCCTGGAGCAGACGGAGGGTGTGTGGTAGGTGTTGATCTGGACACCGTCGTCTGGGTTCCACACATCGAGCAGCAGAACGTCAAAGTGGAGGATGGAGTCAGGAGGGATGATGTCACCTGGGGAGGAGAGAAAAACAGGCTCTTGATATCTTTGTCCTGTTTAATTATTACCTCGATAATTTGAGTTCGTAAGGGATAAATATTTTATAGTTGTTTATTTTATTATTATTATTATTATTATTATTATTATTATTATTATTATTATTATTATTATTATTATCTCTCTTGCTCTCTCACGATCCATACATTGAAGGTTCAGTTGTATGATGTAGAAAATCAATAAATATATGTTAAAAAACTGAATGCCTTTTGCGTTTTGGACCATTGGTCAGATAAAACTATTTGACTACAGGTTTCAGCCATTGTTCAACTCTTTCACATGTTTTAGGTCACATTAAGTATCCACACAGTCCTGTGGTGTATAGTTCTGGACTCCACGCTCTCCTGGAAATCAACAACAACTTACAACCATCAACTTACATCAGAACCTTTCTGCTTAAATATTTATTTTAACGTTCTTTGTAAAGTGTTATATGTGGACCCTGATGAATGGCACAAGCTCACTGGTCTCACAATAAGTCTGTTCTTAATATTGTAAGTGTTGTTAAAAGTGTTGAACCTTTGAGACTGCTGTCTCTTCTCCATGCACCTTGCAGTGGGTGAAGTTGAGCTGTCTACTAGGTAAAAGAGAATTAATGCTTTGGAGTTAAGATTTTGGGAAGATGTTCATTAAACTGCTGCACTACAAAGATACGTTTACATCAATGGGGTTTTTCTCATGATATTTGTGTGTTAGTTAGTTAGCTAGTTTTAGTATAGTTGCAGTTGTGTTAAAGTGTGTAATTGTACAAAGTAAACCCTTTTGTGTCCTTACACCCCCACCCCCACCCCGATTTCCATAAATAGAGCATGACTGTGGTGTCCTCAGTGCTGGCTGCTGGAGCCCAGTCTGATCTGCTGTCCAGTTAAAGCTGCACTCTCCAACACTTATTTTGGTGAGTGAAGAGTCTAAAGCAGCTGCAATCATGAACATGAGTCATTTATCAGTATTACTCATTTACTATTTCTTCTAACAAAATGGCTCAAACAGTTATGTCTCACTGTTGCTCTTTGATGCATGTGAAGTTGCCTTTTGAAGCTCAGCGAGTGTTCAGGAGACATAATGAGGAGAAGAAGGTGAAGCTAACGAGATAGAAGCGGGGTAGGGAGGTGGAGGAGGGATTGCGTGGGTGGTCGCCATTATACCTTGACTCCTGATGAGTTGGCATGTCAGTTTCCGGTTTAAATCTCTGTCTACGCTTACATCTAAAACCTCACCTCTATGTTTTCTGCTTTGTCTCTGATGTTCCCTCTAATACAGCCTGCTGGTGGAGGACACAGGCTCAGCTCTTACCTGTCCACACATGCCTCCTCTGTCTCCATTATCTAACTATTTCATGCACAAACACACACACATTCATAAATACATACAGAGACATACCGGTCTCTTTCTGTAATAAAAAAAAAAAAGAAAAGAAAAAAGCCTCAACATTTTTCTTATCATCACTGCAATCACGTGCAAAGATAATAACATTTTATGACCCAAACACTCTCTACTGTGGATTATTTATTCATGCTCTTAGACAGATTTACTGACTGCTGATGCTTTCACATTTGCAGCCAGTTACTACTAACAGCTGAAAATCTTGATCCAAAACAGCTTCCTGTGGCCTGCTTCCTGCTCAGTGATGTCCCTCTGACATCATTCAACATGGACGCTTGGGGGCAGCCCACTTCCTCTCTGACAATATGGAGCCTTCAGTAGACAGACTGTATTTTTTGTCCCTTATGCTCCTGCCAATGTCCAACCCAATTCTCTCATTGTTATGGTGAGCAGTGCCAGCTGTGTGCTCACTCATCTGTGTATTTATAATGACTCTGCAGAGAAATAAACACCAGCCTGTCCTCAAACTTATTAGAGGACATATTACATTCTGACTGATTCAGAACAATCAGGGATGTGCTGCTAAAATGACAGGAGGTTTAAAACACACTTAAACATACACACCATATCCCCGTTTTCCATAGGCGAGATGAGGTGGGATCTTCACCAGACTTCTCTCGTTGACACACATCCCAACCAGAGCTTTGTCCATCCCTTCGATCAGCTGCTTCTTCCCAACAAAGACATTGTAGGTGCTGCCACGGTCGTAACTGAAACAGACAGAAGAGCACAATTAAACTTCTGATATTGCTTTGATAACTCATGCAGAAAAACGCTCACATGATGTCGCACTGACGAGGGCTGGGATTCATCAAAAGGACTAAAGAGTGAGTGGATGCACAAAGATCTTATTATAGTGTCTTGTGCAATTTACACTTTGAATTTTACACTTTTGTGCAAGGATAAAATGTAAGCACGGGGCCCCTCTATACTGCAAAATATAATCCAGCATCAACATTAAACTTACACTTTAACACTTTAACTTTTTAAATGACTGCATTTTTTTAATTGGATTGAGTGAAACAATCAAGTTCCTCAACAAAGGGAAGGGACAAACTCAACCAAATTGAGTTTTATGATGCGTGTCTTCTGTCTTTAACTTCAGTTGTTCTGTTAGAACAGTTGCTGCCAGACAGTCTCTCTTTTTTTCTCAAAGGAGGAGAAAGTAGAGCTTCTCTGTCGAGCTTGCATGAGCAGGCTAACTAAGCTAGCTTTAACTTTTTAACTAAGTAGCAAACAATGTAACATTTTGCTAGCTTTTTAGCTAGCTAGCAAACACATAACTTTTTGTTAACTTTTTCACTAGCAAACAATATAATATTTTATTAATGTTTTAGCTAGTTAGGAAACAATCTAACATTCCCACCCCCTCTTTATACTTGCTAGATCCTGACATCACTCAAATTTAATTTTTCTTAAATTTTAATTTGGGGTAAGCAAGTATCTCCATATTGATTAAACTCTATTTAGTTTAAGTTTACATCAATAAACTTGAATTTGCTAAACAGACTAGTTTTTAATTGTGTGGCAGAGCTCTGCTTAATTTTAAATCTGTATTTACTCAGCAGTTTACTCAGTTTTGCTGAACTCAAATAGAACTAATCCTAGATCAAATTAAACTTTGTTGGTGCCAAATATTGAAAACTGTGTTATAACGAGTAATTGTAGTTAAATTAATTATTAATTAATGATTGTTCATTAATTATTCATACAATATTTGCAATGTAATTAATACCCTTATTATAAACAATTTATAAAGCATTTAAAAGGGTAGTCTGCTTGTATAGTGGTATCCAAATGTGCAGTAAATTAAAAACAAGTGACATGCACAGAATTTGGGGCCCCTGGGGGTCTGAGAGCCCTGAGCACTTGATCACTGGTACGCTACTACGGTTGACTGTGGTTGACTATATGTCAGTGGTTTCCAAAGTGGAGTGCAGTGACTTTTAGATGTCCTGGAAGCGGGTTCAACATAAAGCATCACAACTTGGTCCACAGGTTTCAATGAAAAAGTGAGCTAATATTGATCTACAAAGTCTTATCTCATAGCAGAACTCCTCATCTTGTCACATAGTCACACCTTAGTGTAAACCCAGTGGTGGTTGTTGATATGACAAGGCTTTGAATGGAGTATGTATGGATCCACAGCTCAGTCAGCCTGCCTGCGTGGCTAAGGGACGAACCACTACACGCGCACTTTTACGCATCGCGCACGCTGTTCTCACCGTGCACCCGGTCAACTCTGCACCGTGAGATTACAACATGAAAACAAATTAACACTTTAGGTAATGATACTCACCTGGAGTCGAACTTCTTTCCGTCCGGGAACATGCCAATGTAGTGATACCTGACATAATCCCCAACTTTGACTGCGCGCACACATTGCTCCGGCACGAAAGTTTTCTCTATTATGATGTCGTCTAACGGTACCGGAGGAGCGTTGCAGGCGGCGAACGCCACCAGAAGTGACAGATACAACATCCCCTGCACGAACTGGATCATTTTCACTGCCGACAAACCACCAGACGATGGAGATAACTGCGGGTTCGGCCTGTCTTCGTACGCGCTGACTCCCTGTTCCCTGGTTCTTCTTTGCTGTTTCCTCTACTTCTCGACTTGGATAGAAAGTCCTGCCCCCGGTCCCAGCGCAGGACTGATCACGCGTCAAGACAGACAAAAAACGCACAACATCCGGTTAAGCTTTTAAAATAAAACCTCAACTGGCGAGCTCATGTCTGAATTACTGCGGCCGATTGTCTTGTAATGCATCCATGGATGATCTAAATGCAACATTTTATTCGTAAAACTAAAATAAATAAGGATGAATACATGCATTCAGATGTCTGTGTGTGACACACACAAAAAAATACAATGAAAGCTTAACGAGTCAATCGTCCTTTTATTTTGAAATTGCAATCTAAACTTCCTGCTTCATTCTCGCTAACTTGACGCTTCTTGGGATTGAATGGGATAGTTTTGGGCACCACGTATTGCTCTTGCGCAGTGCAGCCTCTGAGATGTGTCAACGTGGTAACGTAGGGGTCTCTTCAGCACACAGCTGCAGTCACATCCCCCTTCTGGATTCATTTAAATCACAATAAATGCACACATCTGGATACTGATTTACTGCAGTCACATTTTAACTCATAAACTTTGTTCATCGATGATGTTATGTTACATGGATCTTGTTGTGCTGTTTTGTTGGGGTTCAGGCCTTTTTGGAGGGGGGCAGAGCAGGCAGGAATGTCTCTACGTGGCAGTGGGAGGGGGAGGGACACTTCACTCTCACCAGGGGTTTAATTAGTGACCGACCGGAAACAAGTTATAACTTAAAGAGAAGAATAGAATAATATGTACTGCGTCAGTCAGGAATTTTAAAAAGGCAAAATAACCTTGCCATGTATCTAAAAAGTACATGAAATTCTCCATAAATAATTATGTGAAGTTATTTTAAAAAAGTTTATTCTCTGTCAAGTTTTTACATGTACTGTATTTGGACAGAACAACGGCAGTGATTTACTTGTGATCTGTAGTGGGAGGAGCAGCTAAAGCAGCCCCCACCAGCAGGAGCGGCTGCTCCAGCCCTGCGCCCCGGGGGAGGGGAAGCTTTGTCCGGATACGTGGTGGAACTTGAGGCGGTGCTATAGACCCACGCACACCGACCGTCCGGGATCATCCCAACACAGCCAGCCCCTCCACCTTTTTTTTTTAAACCAAACTTCAAAAATGGCACCCTCCATTTCTTCCCAACTCTTCTCTCTCTTCTTAATCTTCTTTTTCGCCTCAGTTGTGAACTCTCAGTATGAAAAATACAGCTTCAGGAGTTTCCCCAGGAACGAGCTGATGCCTCTGGAGTCAGCCTACAAGTACGCGCTGGACCAATACACCGGGGAAAAGTGGAAAGAGACGGTGGAGTACATGGAGGTGTCCCTGCGGCTCTACCGGCTGCTGCGAGACAGCGAGGCCTTCTGCAACCTGAACTGCAGCTCGGTGCGGCTGGACGACGAGCAGAAGTTTGCGGAGTTTCCAGAGCTGCGGGCCTTTGGTAACGTGATGAAGAGGGCGCAGTGCCTGAAGCGCTGCAAGCAGGGGCTGCCCGCTTTCAGACAGACCATGCCCAGCCGGGACACCATAGATGAGTTTGAGAAGAGAGAGCCGTACAGATACCTGCAGTACGCCTACTTCAAAGTAAGCAAATATGGTAAAAATGCGGGGTAATCAGTAGAGTAAAGAGTCTCCTTCAAATTAAAACCCAAACCTAGAGGCATTATATGGTTTTACGTGTGTTTGTTTGCCTTATGGTGATCATCAGTATAAATTTACTGTTGAAGCCAGTGCATCCATAGTTTCTCTTTTAACGTCACTGGCAGTAAAAATACGTTTTGACGTCATCTATGTGCCACGGATGCACAGGGGGGCTCTGTTCTGTAAGAGAGAAGGTCCTGAACTTTTACCTGTGCATGTTTGTGTTTTCTTCTTCCTATTAAGAAGTAAAATCTTGACAAAGGCCCTTTCACTGGTTCTACATACTGCCCCAGTTTGATCTCAAGTGGGCCAGACCAGTAAAATCATTGTATTTTAGCCTTTAAATAACAACCCATCCAAATTGTCAACAAAGTTTTTCCACATTCAGTCAGTCATCTATGTATTCTGGAACTTAACATCAATAGAGTATTTTACTTATTAATGATTTGAACAACTTGTTGAAATCTAGAAATGTTTACACTCCTGTGTAGTAACTCTACACTGTAAATTCTAACAGGTCAGCTAAATTAGAACTCAGTTACCTCAGGAAAAGTAAGTAAAAGAACTTAACTGTGTCAAATTGTGAACTACACTTACTCAGAAAAACCAAGTATGAAATCCATATTGATTAAATGATATGAATGAATAGTAGTGTAATCACAGGTGTTACCAGTGATACCAATTAAGCTTTCTGGTGAGCTAACATGCGCAGTAGCAACACCTCGACTCTGTTTGACCTGCATGGAGCAGAAGTTTAGTTGGTGTCATTGTTAACACCTGTGTTTACTCAGCTATTTCATGTCAGAATTGCTGCGGTGAAAAAGGTCTGTACCCCTCAGATACTGAATAATTGTGGGCTATAATCTGGTCATCTGTATCCTAGGATGAAACATTCCTGATTCCCGACGGCCTCGCCCACAATGTTCTGTGAATGGTGTCATGAGTAAGAAAATGATATAACTCAAAAGATTTGGTCTCACAGTCATTAGGTGTCACCCAATTTAACATTTATGAGAGAGGAAATGTTAGGAATCGCCCATTGTTGTGATAAGGTAACAATATACTGAGTAGTTATACAGAAAAAAGTGAGGAACAAATAAGAAAGGGTGTGAAAACTGACAATTCAATAATAAGTACTTTTTTAATAAATATGAATCAGCAGCTGATTCCGCCTTCATATTCTAATTATCTACCATATAAATCTCAATTCAGAGTCATTTGGGAGATATTTATTCATGATTTATCAGTCACAAAATCTTTGGTAACTACTACTGTTGTTAGTGTTGAATTTGTATTGTTTCCTTTATTGATGTGTGTGTGTGTGTGTGGGTGTGTGCTGTTTCTCCCAGTCTGACAACCTGGCCAAGGCGGTGTCTGCTGCTCACACCTTCCTGCTGAAACACCCAGATGATGAGATGATGCAGAGGAACATGGCCTACTACAAGAGTCTGCCTGGAGCCGAAGAACACCTCAAAGACCTGGAGACCAAATCCTATGAGGTACACACACACACACACACACACAGAATCTGGTTCTATTCAGATTGCATCTTTGAGGCATGGTGACGTGGAAAGACTGCGTGCACGCAAGAGTCACACCCATACCCATGACTTGTGAATGTACA
Organism: Lutjanus campechanus; assembly: GCA_027495735.1. Classification (NCBI taxonomy): domain Eukaryota; kingdom Metazoa; phylum Chordata; class Actinopteri; order Lutjaniformes; family Lutjanidae; genus Lutjanus; species Lutjanus campechanus. Next base: position 16,700 of record JAJHUR010073519.1, read on the forward strand.
CGCACACATACACAAACCATACTATTATTGGCTCTGTGGGTGTGTGATGTGGTAGCAGCCTGTGGTGAACCACCCAAGCTGGCCGCATGATGGGAAGACTCATTCATAGACACCAGTGTTTCCAAAAATGGCACCTTGACAGAACGGTAGTGACCCCAGTGAAATAAGGAGTCAGAAGTTTCACAAATGTTCAACAATTTATCATTTTCTTTGGTTCGGTGTGCCACACACAGCTGTTTCTGGTTGAGCAAAATGTATCTTAGTCTTTAAAAGAGGACTCTAGCTGTTGCGGTCCTTTCCATAATGCTGTCCGACACTTAGAATAACAATCTGAGCCTGTCAGTGACAAAAACAAGCACAGGCAAACATGCGTCACCTGCCCTGCACGCTCCACTGGTGCACTTTGGTGAACTGGCTGACAGCACATAACCTGCACCTGTTTCTATCACTTTTCTCTGCTTGTATCACAGTTAGTTCCATGGTTTGAGGTAATTACGAGACTCGGTTTGTAAAGTTTGCAGCCTGTCATGCTGTTGCATTGCTCTGTGTACAATGACGCAGCAAACAAAAAAAAAGAGCTGAAACTTCAACTCAAATAAAGTGCTACCTTTTATACCACTGAAAATGGAAATGCCTTTAGTAATAAAGTGAATAAAGTTTTAACCACAACGGTACTCCAGTGATGCAATCAAACCCAAAATGAATATAAAATGACTGACTATGTGTGTTTTCTTGTGTGTGTGTGTTATTGCAGACATTGTTTGTGCGTGCAGTACGGGCGTATAATGGAGAAAACTTCCGTACTTCAGTGTCAGACATGGAGCTCGCTCTACGGGACTTCTTCAAGGTCTATGACGAGTGTCTGGCTGCGTCTGAGGGGCCCAGAGACGTCAAAGACTTTAAAGACTTCTACCCCTCCATAGCTGGTCAGTTCATGGCCGGCTCATCTGCAATACCTCAGTTCTGACTCTGTTCTGTTTCCTGTTTCTTTTCATTGTCTTGTTTTGAATCTCTCTGAAAGCTTCCAGCAGTCTGATGCAGAGCTTCGATTTTGTTCTTCTACAGATCACTACACTGAGGTCCTCAACAGGAAAGTGCAGTGTGAAAGTGACCTGACACCTGTTGTGGGGGGTTTCGTCGTTGAGAAGTTTGTAGCCACCATGTACCACTATCTGCAGTTCGCCTATTACAAATGTGAGTAGCAAGTTATTACCATTTTCTTACTGCCGACACATTTTGTACATGAAACCAGAGCATTATTGTCCTTTCTTAAAATCTACTGCCATGACGTTTATGAAGGAAAATCCCTGGATTAAGTGCTGTAATTGTTGTGTTTTCAGTGAATGACCTGAAGAACGCAGTGCCGTGTGCAGCTAGCTACATGCTCTTTGACCCAAGTGATGAAGTGATGAAGAATAATGTGGCCTATTACAAGTTCCACAAAGACCAGTGGGGACTGACAGAGGAGGACTTCCTCCCCAGATCGGTGAGACATATTATGACTACACAAACCTTATGCAGACACACTGAAGCACACACAGTTCCTGTCCCTGTTTGTCTCTGGGGGACAACAAGGTTTTCAGGAAGAATGAGGAGAAAATATATATTGAAAGCCTTTATTTAGTCAGGCTTATTGCTTTGAAGCAGCAACCCGTTTCAACCTAACCAATAAGCCTGGCCGAAGAAAGTTTTAATTCCAACTTTTCTTCTTCCTTTGCCCAAGAGTGCCTGAAGAATGTTTTCTGTTTGTGTAAAGAGTTTTTTACTGCTAAGAAAATCTAAAAAGAATTGGCAAATACTCATGCGTTGAATAGGAAGTTACAGCCAGTAGCTGGTTAGCTTAGCATAAGTATCTGCTTTTGAAAGAATCTGCTGGTTGCCTCAACCTCAGGCTGCCAACACAACTCACTCGCTCTCTCTCTCTGCATCTACTTATTCAGCCAAGAAGTAGAAATAGCTATAAAGCCATAACTTGTTTTAAAAATGAGATACAACTACTAGCATAACAAAGTATCGATACACTTGAATATTGCAATATTATGTTTTGTGATACTGTATTTATTCTCAATAATGGGGCTAAGCCAGCTAATTAGGCAGCTAGCTCTGCAGCTAACCAACGCCAGCAACATATAACAGCAGACTGCAGTTAGTCTACTTTAGCAACAAGTTAACTAGCTAACCACTTATCTGTCCATCAGCTAACTGTGTAAGAAAATATACTTTAGTATCGCAGTTTTATATTTTTTGATACTGCATTGATTCTCAAAAAACACTTGATTTTTAATCAGTAGTTTACAGGCAAGATTTGTGGCAGGGTTGTAATCGATCTTCAGCCATTTGACTCTTTCACTCTAATGTAAACTTTCAGCATAAACTAACACAGGAAGAAGTAATTACTTATCTTTTCTTTGCTCAGATTGCATAAAAAGTAGTGCTATGATGGTGGATATTACAGAGACAGGAACTGTGATAAATACAAATTCATGTACTACTGTTCTGATTGCATAAAACAATTCTTTATTTTCTTTACTCACAATTTATCCAAATGTTTTCTTTATACTATAACACTTTACTAAAATTAAAATTAAAAAATCCCAATATATCATATTGCTTACAGTATCGCAATATATTGAATACATATTGCATTGCCAGATTCTTGCCAATAGACAGCCGTAGACACAGCATGTTAATAAGTAATCTTTAAAGGTGGTGATAGGTGGATTTTCTTACCTTTGGAAAAGCAAATGTGGCTGTTTCCTTGTGTTTCTAGTCTTCATGTTAACTCAAACTAACTGTCTGCTGTCTGCAGCCTTGTACTGAACAGTTAGAATTGTTAGTAGTATCAACCTCCCCATCTACAGTACTTTGAGGCAAGAAAGAGAAAAAGTTAAACTACTGCTTCAATTAATTTCAATGCTGAGGCAAATTATGTATTGTTTTAGTTAGGTAGATGAGGAAAATTGATTCCACTCTCATGTCTGTGCAGTCTGTGTTCCAGATTGGGTGGTTTTGGGTTGCATTGTGTGGGTTAAAATGGGCTTGAGTGGGTAGACAGGATTTGGGCCAATGTACATTTACAGTAGTAAAAGTTTAAATACAGTATATTAAAAATATAATCATTAAGTGTATTCCTTAGTTATACAAGCACATCCAGTCATCTAGTACAACTTTGATATGATATAATTCGTATTTATTCTGCTGAGAGGAGATCTGCAGCGATCATATCTGTACAGTCATATCAGAATACATTTGAATATATTTGTATGGTTGATTATCAATAATAGTTGGGTGTTTGTTTTTAAAAAAAAAAAAAATTTTGGATGGATTTTGGGCTGGAAAACACCAAACCTATCTGGCAACACTGTGTGCAGTTCATATACAGCTAATGCCAGCAGTCTGTTATCTAAACAGAGGAAAACAGCTAGCCATGCTCTGTCTGAAGGTAACAAAATTCTCCTCCCAGCACCTCTAAAGCTCACTAATAAATACTTTATATCTCATTTGGGAAAGCCATCTAAATCTATGTGTTAAACAATGAGTTGTGGTTATGTGCCCATTTCTCTGTGAACTCTGTGGCATCTTCTTTGGACAAAACCAGAGTGGCTGTTTCCAGTCTTTGTGGTCAGCTAAGGTAACTGGTCTCTGGTAGCTTATGAATATTTAATGGACAGATATAATTGTGGTATCAATCTTCAAAAATAACTCTTGGCGATAAAGCAAATAAGCATATTTCTCACATATCAGATTATTCCTGTACATGTGGAATTGATTCAAGACCTGGCCTCTCTGCCTTTGTTCCTTGTTATGTCACTGGTTCACTATAGCACTGATTTCACCTGTTGTGTTCCTGTGTGTGTCTGTGTGTGTGCTACAGGAGGCATTGCGGTACTACAATCAGACCACCATGCAGCTACAGATGTTGGAATTCTCCAAACAGCACCTGGCGAGCGATGATGAGGTACGTGACTATGTTTACATATTATTGTGTATTCGTGCACTACAGGATGCTTCCATCCAGGAGGTTTTCTGTGGTGAGGTGAAGGGAACATTAGTTACAGTCGACCCTTGAAAACAGACCTGCATGATTCCCATGAAATCGGTCAGAGTTTGGATTAGGTTGTTTGCAGCTCTCACAGGCTCTGTCCTTGTGTAACTTATGGAAAAACCCTGGATACCTCACTCTGGTCACATGACACCCTGCAGTACAATGTGGGCCCTGTGTTCATCAGGCTGCAATATGACAGACGGCCATGGGGTGGCAGCATGACACTGGTATTTCTTAAAATTATTATGATGCAGCACAAGGGCCGCAGCCATCAGGGCAACCAAACATAAGCCAGGATTACATGCTGTATGTGGTAAATACCTTTTAGTTCTTGACTGTAATCTCTTTAGTAATGCCAGGTATGAGAAATCACAGATAAAACCGAGAGTGGGAGGATTTATGCAAATTAACTTGGTGCAAAATATCACTTTGAAACAAAACAGACCCTCCTGAGTTGTTTTTTTTCCTCCATTTCTGTATACGTGTCTGCAGGGGGAGGTGGTGGAGTTTATAGATGAGTTCCTGGATGAGGATGATTTCCCCACGTTGGAAGGTCCGCCAAGTAACTGAAAAACAAACAGCAAAGCAGCACCAACACTCCTCAGTTTGTATTTATTTGGTTTTGTACAAGGCTCTGATTGGTCACTGTGTTCTCACCTGCAGATCCACATCATGATTATTCCTATTTTGTGCACTAAATATCCAGTTGAGTTGTGTAGACAGACAGCAGAGTGGCTAAATGATTTAAACACGATGATGATAGAGATATAAAATATTTTTACTGTTCTATGGATTCATTCCTCCACTGTGAATCATGTATGTTGTCTTTCAAAGATGGTAATTTTTACAATGAAATGATAATAAAATGTGTCAAAAATCTGTTTTTTTTCAGTTATTACAGCGTTGCTCTAATACTAATATACTTTTCATGTAAGACTGCAATGAGGCCTACATCTGCTGGTTATCTTTTGGACTACTATCATAGATGTAGATTTTGGTGGGGGACACTTCCTGATATCCCCCCCTCCATGTTGATATGAAACCAACATTGTTTGGTCCATGAAATGTCAGTGAATAGTGAAATGTACACAGTTTCCTCAAGCACAAGTTCACATCTTCAGATGGCCTTTTCTGTCCAAACAAACCATCCAGAAACTAAAAATGACAAAGAAAAGCAGCAAATGTCACAGCTGCGAAGCTGGAACTAGGCGATTTTCAGTATTTTTGCTTTAAAAAATCACCGAAATGATTAATTAACTGACTAAAACTCTTGATTTTTCACTGGAGCCTCAATAAAGGGCTGCAGGATGTTTGCGAGGGTCCTTCTGATGAAACCCAGGGCTGTGCTGAGCAGAGAGACATCCAGAGAAAACACTGAGTTGTTTAATAATGTTTGAACATTGAGTCTCTGTGCAGTTTGTCACACAGTGATGTTAAAAACCCACTGGGGAACATTCTCGCTGTATTACAGTGTGTCTCTTACTGCGTTCTCATTCCTCTGCTGCCTGTATTTACCTGTCTATTTTATTACCTCTCCTTCTCCCTTGCAGATGCTTTATCTTTCATCTGTCCTCTTTTGTTCTTTTTAGGACATTTTTAGAAGATTTACAAAGAAAAAGGTGACAATGGCAGATAGAATGGACATGGTTTAAAATTCAGATAAAAGGCTGATTATGAGGAGTCAAACTTGCAGGTCAGAGTCACACATTTATATGTGACAAGCCAGTGCATGTCTGTTGGACTTTGAGGAAATAAAAACAGAAATCAAGAGTTAAAACCACATGTTTCAGAGTTTATTGTGACTTAGAGAACACAACTACAGTACACATTTCATCCTGACATCACACACATCAGGCTGTTTGAGATGAGGCAGAGACACTGAGAAATATTTGCATCATGCGAATGAGTCAGCAATTTAAAAAAAAAAAAAAAAGGTCAAATTTATCATGATTTTGCTCATAACTCAGGTGATTTCTGAATTTTAATATTTTTGAAGGTTATGTTCAGTTCCAGGCATGAATCATGTGAAAAACCAGGTATGTATGACAGGTAATTGTTTTATTTATCTATAATGTGGTCATTTTATGTTGTTGGTAGTACAGTACTTGTGTTTAAACAACAGGATCTAACAGGATGTGAAGTAAAAACCTTGTGTAAGACATGAAGAGGTAATGTTTACTGTTAATTGTGCTGAACTGTCTTGGTGAAGAAACATCAGTCAAATTTATTTTCCACACACCAGTAATGCTACAGTACTGTATGAACAAAACGTTACGACCACTCATATTTACAGAAACATACAGACTAGAAGTACTTTATTCCCCACGCCCTCGCCACATTAGATCATCAATTCAGTTTCAGACAGAAACTTAAAAAAAAAAAAAAAGGCAATCTGAAATGAATCAATAAAAATAACTTTTTACAAATCAGCTGAGAACACTGGATGTTTAGTTGGAGATAAATGAAGAACAATCTGATGATCCTTCATGACCTCATCTACAAGCCACCACCTACTTTTGACATAGAGAAGCACTTTCTATTGAAGTTATTGCCATTTAATTAATTTTATAGTCTCTATACAGCACCCGAATTACAAACTCTGATATCTAAGTTTAAATCCTCTTGTGACTGTATGAATTTATTTACATTTGCACCTTTTTATTCTAACATTTGACATGGCTCTCAAGTATTTGGCACAGTACCGAAACATCAAGAGTGTAAATATCACAGAATCATACAGAGCTATAGTACACTGTAAAATCCTTCATTTTTTAAATTAGGACTGGACAATAAACCAAAATTATAGTTATCAATATTATAAATTTCTAACCAAGATACTCATATCACAATTGTTTAATGAGCTAAATGTGTCTGAAATCCCAAATATTTACAATTAGAAAAACTACAAGAGGAAATGATACCTAACCACACGTTAAATTAACGAAACCTCCCCGTAAAGTTGCAGCAGTGTTCTGGAATCACGATATACTGTGGTATGAAAATTGCTGGTTATCATACCATGTTGCTTATCTATGGTTTACCATATTAGTGTTATCAAAAAATATTTCAGGCTTATATCACATTCCATGTCTGCCAGGTCATAGTATTTTGTAAAATTATAATAAAGTGTATTATAATATATGTAAAACCCTATACTAATATTTTCTGAGATGGTTACCATGAAAATCTCATACCTCTCATACAGTGATTAAGCAGGACAAACAACAGAACACAAGTAAAGAAATATAATTGAAAACTATTCAGCATTATAGTTATCATTATAGAGCTAAACATAACAACTTATCTTCTTATACACTTTAGGGCATGTGGTCCAGCCCTAATTTTACCCCAAAGTGACATTACATTTAGCAATCTAATTAAATTTTCATTGAACACCCAAAACCATCAGAATATGTCAGATTATTACTAATCCTTTCAATTTAAATGATAACTTTGCAGGTTGCAGCCCATGCTCACTCCCAGGTCATGAAATACCAATAGGGGAGTTCAGTCTCGCCCTTTGTGTCTCATACAGATGCACAAGCGTCTTTTCTATAATGCTGTTCGGACTGTAAACCAATCCGTGCCAGGTGATGTAATGTTAAGAATGAGAAAGACTTTATGTGGGGTGAGTGGATGGGTCAAACTGCTGTTACACAACCAGACATCCAGAAAGGTCTGGCTCCACACATACACATTATGCCATAGAGGAAAAACACTAGGGTGGAGCAAAGCCCAGGATGCAGCAACAGTGCCGCTGCCCAATGGTGTCAGGAGGAACTTGTTTAAGTGAAAGATTTGCACGTTGGAAGGTGAGCTCTGTCATTAAAATGACCACATCACTGCCAAAGAAATGGTAACAGCTGTTAGCTTGTTAACATTCGTACCATCGGCATTCTGGGCGCTAATTTGCCATTTTCACCATGCATGATGCTATCTTGGATGTTGTTGTTGTTTCCTGGGGACTTTTAAAACGCAGATAGCAGATACCGCGATGCCGACTGAAACAAGTCACCCAATGGCAAAATAATACCTACAGGGTGCATCCGGTAAGTCAGAGTAGTGTCAAACAAACGAATAACTTTCACCCAGGAGGTTGGGGTTTTAAGTTACAACATTACATGTGTCATGTGCGTGATAACGTAACATATGATTTTTTCCCAAATCTAACCAAGTAGCCTAACCCTAACCAAGGGGCAAGCATTTCACAGTGTTAACCATGTCTTAAAATTACATTTCTGGCAGTGCGTTTTATAGATGCTAAAGTATATCTTGTGCATGTATGAAAGGGTTGTGACATCTATATTTCATGACCTGGGATGCAAACTGGTTGGCGGTTGTCATTTTAGTTCTCTCCATTTCCATGGCAACACTGCAATGTTTGATCTCTGTTTGGTCTGAACGCCATCAGCAAACATGATGCACTGCTGACCAGCAGATTGCATGGACCTGAGACACACAGACACAGTCACACACACACACACACACACACACACACACACACACACACACACACACACACACACACACACACACACACACACACACACACACACACAGGTGGAGTCTGGACGGAGGCTTGCTTTACATCTTTCACCAGCTGACTGTCAAAACCAACAGAGGCAAGAAGATCTTAAGATGTTTCACCTCTCATCCTTCTTTCTCACACGTTTCCCGGCATACCGCTCATTTGACTTTCTCATGTGGTCTAACCATCATCACCATCATCATCATCCTTTTTCTTTTGATGCTGGTTTGACAGAAGCCTGGTCGTTTTTCTGGGACTACTGGTCCACATCTGCTGCAATGAACTTCAGAGCTCTTGTCATAAAGTAACAAGTGGAAAACAGTTTTTTCATCAACACAATACTCCAAAAAAAAAAAAACCCAGAAAAGATGCAGAATCAAGAACAATAAACAAGCAGACAATGAAATAAAAAATAACAGCAAGGTAACATTTACCACAATATCCAAGAGCTTTGGAGGTTGAAGTCTCAGTTCATATATTCAGACAGGCAGACATGCCTTCTTGTGGTTTTCCTACATGATAATTTCCTTTTCAGTTCCTGGAGATGAGTCCAGTCCAGACACAGCCCCCCCACACACCTGTCCAGCTAGACGTCAGAGCGTTGAAAATAATGGGCAGGTATAACAAAGATGGGCAAAATTCCTTAAAATCAATGAGTGATGAGATCTTACCATCTTGTTTCAGGTTTCAGTTCTTAGTGTTTAACAAAATCTTCTGCAACACATGGGCAATGGATTGCTCTTCAAATTTGTTCATGCCTACCCAAAATCTTCAATTTTGCAGTATTTTCTAGCAAGACAAGGGGCTGTGAATCTTTCCATCCCTCCTAAATGTCTCTGTCCTCTGTCACTCTTACACTTTTTGTTGCATCTCTATCTGTTGGCCCTGTCTGGTTTGAGTTTGGCCCTTTCCGTTCATCTCGTACATCGAGCTCTTCTGCTGTTGCCGTCGGTAACACCACAGCCCGACGATAACAGCTGCGATGGCCAGGCACACCACCACGATTATGGCTGCCACCATGGGGCCTCGGCCGGACGAGCTCGGAGGAGGGCAGTCCTCACCTGTGCAGATTGTCTCCCCCATCTCTCCCTCCATCTCACCCCTCTCGCCGATCTCACCGGGCAGGTATTGCACGGTGTGCTCCTCCATTACGTTGTCACCATTGTGCACTGGGACATGATCGAGGAAAGGGTGCTCGGTGAGATCACCCAGCCAGGAGTGGGTGGGAGCTACCTGTTGTGTGTCGTAGTCCAGGGTGTCGGAGTATGAGGGGGAGTCTGAGGGAGCAGCGGTGGGGATGATGTCAGGCTGCACCCCCCCTACCCGATCTTGATCTAAGACAGGCCCTGTGGTCAGAGACTCTGGCACCTCCGGTGAGCTGGTGTAAGGGCCGGGTCTACGAAGTTCCACCTCATTGGGCCTGTCTGTTGTCCTGACAACTGTCCCTCTTTCTCTGTCCTCTGGTCTTGCCCTGTCTGTTGTGGAGTCACCATTTTGTGTTTCCTCTAGAATGACAGGGTAACCATCCAGCCAGGTGTCATCTGTGTTTGCCTTTCCTCCTTTTACCGTCTGAGTGACGTTCTGATGTTCATCTGTTGGTATGGAAAAGATGACACGCTGATGACTGTCATCATCTTCATGGCTATCTTGATCATCATAAATGTCATGGTCATGGTGTTCATGGTCATCATGATCATCATGGTCATCATGATCATCGTGGTCATCGTGGTCATCATAATCATCGTGATTAGTGTAGCGGTCATTATCATCCTTCCCCTGGTCATAATGCTCTTTGCCATCATCATGGTCATCATGGTCATCATGGTCATCATGTTCATCGTAGTCATTGTGGTCATCGTGGTCATCGTGGTCTGGATGTTCCTTAGAGCCATCAGGATGTTCTCGATCATCGTCACCATGATCGTCAGTCACATCTTCATGATCTTCATAGCTTTCATGTTCATCGTAAGTATCATCTCGATCATCATACTCCTGGCTGCCATAGCGAATGCGATCACGATCACGGTCATCTTCATGTTCACCCATGTCATAATGGTCATCATGATCATCATGGTCCCGTCTGTCCAGATCATCGTGCCGAACTGGAATGTAATGTTTCACATGATCATCATGGTCATCTTCATCCTGGTGGCTGTCGCGGTCATCTTGGTCATCATGGTGGCGGTCGTCATGGGCATCCCTGTCGTCATCATGGTGGCTGTCATTATGATCATCCTGGTCATCAGTATCATGATCATCGTAGCCATCTGGTTCATGATCATGATTGTCAACATCAACAGGACGCTGGTGGTGGTGCCTTTCTTGGCTCTCGTGCTCTTTGCTCTCCTCTGATTGGGCGCCTGAAGCCCTCTGTGTGGTCTGTGTGGCTGGTTTGGTGGAGACGGCACGTCCCTCATCCTGGAAGGCCTCAGAGGGGAACCAGAAGAGGTGCTTCTGGGAGAGTAGAGAGACAGGTGCATCGGTGGCAGCAGCCCGTTCCTCCTCTTTTTCTCCTCCATCAGATTTTCTACTGATCACCTCTCCTTCCACATCATGCCCTCCATGTTGGTCTTGATGCTCTTCCTCCACTCCAACATCAAAGCTCGTCTCTTGCTGCTCCTGAATCATTTTCCCCTCTGGGTAAGTATGCACCTCCTCATGCACCTTACCTTGAGCCTCCTCTGGTCTTTCACTGTTAAGTTCAGCCTCTCCATAGGAATCTGGGAACTTGTCCTCATAGTCGACGTGACTTTCAGTCTCATCTGCAGAAACACAAGGACACATTTACTTAGTCAGGTACCAAAGCTACATCGGATATCAACATTCACCATCATAGACGTCATAGACAGCAATTAGATTCTGGCAATATTGTGGGCATAAATGCTATGTCCTATGTTATAATAATAATAAATTATAGTTATATGTGGACATAATTAAGAGCAGTGGTTCCCAAACATTTTGGACCATTTAGAGAACAGACATTTTGAGAAATATGTTTATCTGCTTTCCTTCCAGTAGTCAGATGAGAAGATTGATACCACTCTTGGATCTATCTGATCAATATGAAGTTACAGCTAGTTAACTTGGATGAGCAAAAAGGCTTTGTTAAAAGGTAAAAACAATCAGTTTACCAGTAGCTTACCTATAAAGTTCATTATTTTATGGCTGGGAGCAATGACTCTCTGAAGTCCAGTTGTCACTGTGTGGCTACCAGGCAACTAGCAGAGACTTCAAGAAGTCACTTCAACCAGCAAAGGGTTTTGTCTAGAAGGGAACCCTAGATTTGTGAAACTAGAGCGAAGTCTTGTGAGAGTTTACGTGCTACCTGCTACATGCTACAGTTGACATTTGGGCTAAAAACATGGCGTAAATGGTGTTTTTTGTGGTTAAATTTTAATGTCGTGGCTCACGGACACTTAGATTACACCACACGAGCACAACCGATCACTGCCATTAGCTACAACCCTGTTTTCTGCTGAAACTCCAGGATTGTTTTGTGAACTGAAGATCTTCACCCATCTTCACATCAGCATAGTGGTGAGTACATATTGAGTGGACTCACTTTAAGATCTGGGTAGGTTTAGGGACAGATAACATTTGGTTAGGGAAAGATCATCCCAGCCAAGAAATAGTCACCAAACACCCCATTATACTGCAACATTTTGGTTTTACACACATAAGTTTTTGTACAAATTAAACAAATTAGACATTACCTGTAAGTTAGTGAGCTTTAGAGGTGGATGCTGTTACCTTTGACAGAACCAGACTTGCAGTTTCGCCCTATTTCCAGTCTTATTGCTAAGCTAGGCTAACTGACTGCTGGCTCCAGTGAGAGAGGTATCAATCTTGTGGATAGGGTTGGGTATCATTTTCAATATTACAATACCAGTACCACAGTACTTCATCTGATACCCATCATTTGAATGGAAGCATTCCTGAAATAATCCTTCCACATTTTATGCATTTATTATAATCACATGACAGAGAGAAACCCATACAAATAGTTTTTTTTTCTAGATCTGGGTACAAAAGGATCACATGCAGGTATCATTTGACTGGAGAAGTTTCGATACTACTTGGTACTGGCTTATTTTGGTTGATCCATATGACACACACAAGCTAATGAGTACTGGTACCCAGCCCTACTATTGTGGGACAGTTCAGGAACCTCTACTGCAGTGTACAAACATGACTATGACTCTGTTACCTAACAGTGGACACAGGCCTGGCATTCTGCCTCCACAGACAACTCTTGCCCCCTTCCCCTTCTGCTATGAACTGGGCCACACTATGGCATGTCACACTGAGGTGTCAGAGCAGCCATTTTCATCCCAGCTCACAACTGAGAGTCTGTTTTCCAAAGGCCAGGAATCAAGCATGCATGGGTCACCTCACAACAATGGAAGCAAACAAGCAAGAAGTGAGGAGGTTGACCTCTGAGCAGTCTACAGTCTGGGGCAAAGATCAACGCAAAGAAGAGGATGAGCATAATGGGGGCTTTTTTCTTTCTCCCTCTGCGTCTTTACATTTGTGTCCCACTCCCCAGCATTTACAGTTTAAACACCTTCTTACCTTTGACACATATCTCCACCAGTCCATACCACTCTCCACAGCTGTCACACAGCAGGCTGAAGGCCCTGTGTCCATTGGGCATCACATAACCTGGCACACATGTGTACAGCAGCTCATCTCCCATCTCATAACCAGAGTGCCCCTGCAGACGGGCATTAGGGAAGGATGGAGGGTCACCACACGGCACACCTGCCAACAACAACAGAGAGCAGAGAGCTTAAAAAAACACATTCAACATACAAAGTAGCTTGTTATAGTTGGAAAAACTCCAGTAAAAATCATGTTAAAAAAACATACAAAGTGGAATAAACATGTTTTGAATTGTTAAACAAACTATTTGATAGAGATGATGCAAGTCCTATTCAAAATTACACAGTGTGATTAATGAAACATGACTCATTATTATTATCCAGCTTTACAGCATCACTATCCCACTTGTAAACAGAAAGAGATAAGAATGTCTCACGGGACAGGAGGCAATGGGGTTTGTGGAAAAAGTGATTGCAATTTTGACAAACACGACCACTAACAATGCCACTGGGATGAGATAAAGGATATGCATTCTCTTGACTCTGGTGTAATTCTTTATGGTGATTATACCAAGGCAACACAGTTTATTTGACAAATAATAACATGTTGATTGACTAGAAATGCTATTTTTCAGTTATTTTATTAATTTTACAAAATAGAAACCTTTTAATGATACGTTCAGTTGTGCGAAAGCCGAGAACAGCCTTGTTCAAGATCGCAAGTTAATTATCTTGTTATCTTGAGAAAACAAAAGGCCGATTTCATGAAATAATAGGATAATTTCAAGAGAAAACAACTTCTGCTTGCAACCGTGAAGTTACAGCTGGGCTAGTCTCCTGATGCAACAGAAAGACACAGTGCAGTTTTAGCTTGTCTAGAACTCGAAGTTAAGTACAGTCTTATATGTTGATCAATAATAGGTACTTCTTGATCTGACATTTTCAGCTTAAATCAGTAGCTACAGCTGTCAGGATGCTGTCTATGTTCACTGACATGGCACTCCTGATCTCCAGTAAACATAACAGAAATACCAGAAAACAACTCAGTTTACAGGAGCATCACTGAAAATGACCAGTGTTTTTGTAGGTTTTTGCAAATCTTTAGTTTCCCACCAAAACAAAACATAACAGCACAGAATGTATCTGCACTTTTTACATTATAACTGAACAACGATGGACAGTTGCTATGTTATAATAATAATGTTATATTATATATAAAGTGCTCAAAAAAATTATATTTGAACATCTACAATTTCATGACAACTGGGGAAGCTCCAGAGATCCCGTGATGCGGTTGAAAGCTCCAGACCAGTTACTAAATGGACTTGGCTGCACGATTGTTTTGCCGACAATAAAGGAATTCTTCAGAAAAAAGTAAGCTCCAATGTGTGTGATGATTAATTAGAACAAGATTTTCATCATTTTGTGCTAAAATGATTTGAAACTGATATCTGTAAAGTACAAAAACATTCAAATAATCATTAAATTATAGCATGTTTTTGAAAATGTTGAAATATAAATTATATAGGCACTTACACAGTAAAATTAAAAATTGTCTTTTAAAAGATTTCAACCAACAGAATTGACTTAATTTACTGTAATGTAATTTTCACATTACATGTATTATGTGTTGCCCTGAAAATTGAGCTAAAAAGAACGGTGAATTGTTTTCTAAAGCCCTATTCGCACGGGATTAGTATTAACTGGGAACCTCTGGTAATTTGTAATAATAGCAGAGGATGCCTGTGACCTTAATCCCGTGCGAATGCGCCATGTCTGTAATTTGTAAAGTAAAAATTCCACCGCAAATTACCTACCATATTTCGCCAAACACAGACGTCCCGTGATAATACTAGTCCCATGCAAATCTGCATCTCAATGATTGGGCGGTGTTTGTTCTTTTTATTGCGCGCCGTTTTCTATCTTTTTCCGGTATCCGGGCCTTAATGTCAGTAAATTTGAGTAATATGCAGACTTCGCTTATCCTGTGCGAATGTGCCACAAGAAACACAGAGGTGGGGGGGGGGGGGTAATTTACAAATTACCAGATGTCCCCACGTAATACTAATCCCGTGCAAATAGGGTTTAAGTGTCATCTAAATAGTTTCTCTCCTGTGTTTATGACTTCTGAACAGGCGAAAAAGTTTTGCCAGAATAATTTTTCTAAGTTGCTTTTTAAAAATTTCTTATTTGAAACAAGTTTTTTTTTTTAAAGGTTTTGGCAGGTGAAAATCCTCACTTGCTTTTCAGGGCTTCTGTACACAACCATGCCTGTGAAACTGTGTCATTGCTTCAAATGGATGTGTACTGTTCATTTTCCCCACAGCAGGGTGTTTGTTCCAGACTAGTGGAGTGTAGTATACAAACATGCACAGTAGCTCTACTGTATTCACTGAAGGACTACAGAACTCTTCTGAGTTGTGTCCAATAATAGTCTGATCCAAAACCAACCATCGACTGACCCCCTCCCCTCAGATCCATGCCAGTGGGATAGGTGTGTGGAATTTAACTTCAGCTCCGTCGGCACTTGCATACTTTCATGGATCACATATCAACACGTACTCAGAAGAAGGCAGAATGATTGGTATATAATGACAGATATGAGTAGAAACATAGAAGCACAAACACGCACAGGACGGAGGGTGTTGAAAGTAGAGGTGTAGATGGAGGGAACGCAGTCTCTTTCACACCTCAGTAAATGTCTCAGGAAAGAAAACTACACACAAATACACACAAAGCTCATCCATTCACATCCTGACCACAACTCACATTGTTATGTATGTATTTATAAATCATGAGTACATATATCTGTGTTTGTGTGTTTACTGACCTTTGTCTTTGATACAGAAGGCGTTCAGGTGTGCGGCGTCCTCTGTGGCATTTTCTGTTTTCACATCCACTGCTTTCAGTGCACTGCCCACAACGTTACACACCGTGGTCCTGCAAATCAATAAATATATAGATAAATATATCACATCATGTTGGAGAACTTAACACTCACATACACACAAACACACTCATTAATTACAATGACATTGTGAGAGCTAATGGCCTACAGCGAAGCATCTAAGCACCCCTAAGGGACTCTAGGATTGAGGGTGGTCATAATTAAACCCAGTGTGTTTACTTTTAACACACTCTCACACTCTTACACTACACAGACACTGTGTGATGCCTCAAGTGCAATACTTAATGGACTATATTTCAAAGAGGTGGAAAGTAAGTACATTTAATTTGGGCTTAAACCTTTATGCTTATGGCCTATGCTGACTGTTTTCCACTACAGGCTGCTCTGCCTTCAGCTCAGGCAAACCAGCCATTGCTGGTTGACATAAAATGCATCATTACTGTAAACTTATTAATTGTGTTTCAGGTTGTATAACCACTTTTCCTACAGTGGCAAGTTTACATATATTACACAACATGATCAGTTGATAGGCTGACTTGATGAATAGTTGAGAATATTTTTACAGTCAGAAAACAACTATCACTGGAAAAGGTGTGCTCTGTCTGATTGGGCCCTGTGCTTTAGTGATGATTGGATCTTCAGACCCTTTAAAATAAGGGATTAGAAAATAGAAAATATTCTATTTCCTCACTTGGAAAAAACAAAAGTGGTGAGGCATCATTCTGGTGCGCTCCGGCAGCCCTACACTTTCGGTTGCGAAAGACACCAGATATAAACTCTGGTATACTGCGGAATACAGGGAGATTTACCTGGCGGCAATAGGATTTATCAACATTTTCTGGTGTTATTTGACAAGGGATTGAATGTAATAGATGTTCATTTATAAGTAAAAGTCTCGCACTGCTGGTTTAAGGACAATTTTGTGGTATTGTTTCCATTTTATGCTACTTTGTGTTTCTACATTTAAGAAGAAAATATGGACTTTTTACTCCACTACATTCATCTAACAACTTTGATGACTACTTTTCAGATTAACATTAATATAAAAAGCTAAGCTTTACTGTTAAAGGTTAAACTAATGGTTCCCAATCTTGTTGGGCTGTGACCTCGTACAAAAAAAATCAATGTGTAGTTCGGTCATGTTTCAGATGTCTATAGGGCTTTTCATTGCATATTCTTAGTCCAGGGTTATCTTTAGCCTTGGGCTAAGGTTTAACCTTGGGATGACTTAGCCTCTTTTTACACATACATTGTTAACCCAGAGTTAAACAAAGCCCAGGGCAATATGATTCACACTGCACCTCTACCAGCTCTGGGTTAAATGTCTGTTGGAGTGTGAAAGCTTTCTTAGTGTGGCACTAACAGATCTCTCAGCCTTGGCCTAAATGCAGTGTGAAAAGCAGTTATGAGCCGTTTGGAGTTCCACCAAAGTGACATTTCCTCATTTAAATAATTGTTTGAGACCCAAAGGGGTAAAATAATCCAATCCAATACAGCAACAATTAGAGAAAAGTTCATTAAGTTAATAAAACTTAATGTAGCAGGACGTTTTTTTCTTCTTTTCTCTCCCATTAATCATCTCCTGAAAGCTCAGATCTTATCTTTTGACCCTTTGGAGCAGGCACAACCTACAGGTTGAGAACCACTGGACTAAAATACCTAAATACAGCATATAAAGTCATTAAAACCGGCTCAACCTAAAGCAACTGCAGCAGTGAAATACTGTTTACACAGTGATGCATCAATCTAATAATGTTATATTAGAACGTTATGTCAGTCAAAGGTACCATTTGTCTGCAAAACAAGCACTTTTTCTTTTGATACTTTAGGTATTTTGCTGATCATACATCTGTATTTTTATTTAAGTAAGATTATCAATGCAGGTTTATAATTGTAATGGAGTATTGTTAAATTGATGTATGGGTACTTTTACCAGTGATTACAGCACTGATAAAAGTGAAGTGAGTTTACTGCTGAATAATATCACACGTAAAGCTGAAGCTCTGGTTTATCTACTGTTTGTATAGGGGTAACATGACGTCAAATAATCTACGGATCCTGTATGTCCAGCACTTGCTGTTCACTTGGCCACCACCTGATTTGTTGCTTACTCAAATATTATTATAGAACATGACATCATAGTCCAGGAACATATTCATGGCTCAGACATGCTGCAGTATCAGCAGTTGTAGCCAGTGGCACAATATTATCACAGTGTGGCACATTAAGAATAGATGTTCCCATGCAAGAGCCTTCAGTCAGAGCCAGATTCTTAAAGAACAATCATAACACTGGAGCTGAAATATTATACACACACCACTGGGACCAAATGAATAATACCATCAGTGCACAACGCCTACAAGCCTCAGTGGCTAAAAATGCTGAGTAAATAGTCTATTTTTGTTGCCACATTAAGGTTTA
Organism: Lutjanus campechanus; assembly: GCA_027495735.1. Classification (NCBI taxonomy): domain Eukaryota; kingdom Metazoa; phylum Chordata; class Actinopteri; order Lutjaniformes; family Lutjanidae; genus Lutjanus; species Lutjanus campechanus. The sequence goes on from JAJHUR010073519.1 coordinate 35,203, forward strand.
TAGCATCATTAACCCATTTGTCATCCAAAAGCAGCAGATAAGGCTGACTCAAACTTCCCACGCCAATCAAACCGTGTTCCCATAGCAGCTCCCGACACCAATCAAAGTTTGGCTGAGTTCAGGCACATCATTAAAAGTCAGACATATTACACTTTTCATTAATAACAGGTTTGACCGGTAATATTATCAATCAAGCATCATTAAATGGAGACGGTATTGAGTCCAGACTTGAATGTAAGCATGTGTGAGTCTCTGTGTGCATGCGTATGTGTGCAGTTGTGTAACCAAGTTAATCAAAGCATCAGTAATTGGAAAAAAATTTGACTGGCAGTGCAGCGTTGTGAGTCATACCGCATGCTTGTGCCATGCTAACTTCAGCTTATAAGGACAAAAGTCTGAGAGAGGAAGAGACGGGCATCACGACAAAAATCGCCAAGAAAACACCCAGACAGAGACCAAAAAAAACCCTCAGAGACTGTTTTCCCATTAAACTGTAACTCCTGCAGGCATCTTTGTGCGCTTAAGTGCGTGTGTGAGAGAGAGGGATTGACCTTTATCAGGCAGAGGGAACACTTCACTCGACCGAAGAAACATTTCCAAATCCTCACCTTACGTGACATAACTATTATAAGGGGGAAAAAAACCTCAAAGGTATGTGCATGAAACTGAGTGTTAATTCAGTTTGTTGGTATTATCGTGTTTGGTTACCATGGCAGCAGATCTGTGATTGACAGGTAAGAGGAAGACGTTAAGGTAGGTAGTGCTTCTCAGAGTCACTCTGAGAAGCACTTGTTATTATGCAAGAGACCTAAAAATGACGTCAGTGCAACTCTGAACTGGCACTAGCACCTTCTGGAAAAAAAAAAAATTGAAATACGGCCATGTGCAATATCCAAATTTTGATAAATGTATCACAACATATAAATGAAGCATTGTGGTGCTACAGAGGTGTCACAGCTACAAACCATATTGTCCAGATGTGAGGGATCAAGCTTGTCACATCATCACATCATCAGCATTTTTCACTGCAGCTCTGTAGGTCACTCCATCAGTCGCCAGTCGGTCAGTCAGTCAACAAAAATTCCCCACTCCACAGGAGGCGTGGTAATGGGAGTGGCCTATCGCAAAAAAGCACATAACTTCCCAATGGATTCACAGACTCGCACAAGATTTTGTGCAGACGTTGGTCTTGCGCTAAAGGACATCTGATTAACTGTACAAGCAAAAAGGGGATGTGGCTGTGGGAGTGGCCTGTAACAAACAGGTGCCAAAACCTTATATCGAGATATTTATTCATATCGCCCGGGCCTACATATTGTTATTAAACAATGATGAGTATCAACATATGCTCTAATATTTTAACATGTCAGCTTATTTCTGCATCACGCTGCAACCCTTTCAACCCTTAATTCAATTAAACAAGAGTCATGAAGAATGAAATGTGAGAGATACCAAACGAGATGAAGAAAATAAGGGAGGGAGGTGAATAAGACAGGCCACATAGGCCGTAAATCATACTTTCCCTCACACACTGTCATAATCTCAACCATAAATAACAGTGTACACTGATACATAGTTAAATAAACACTACAACAACACCTGCTATTGTGACACTATCTTTACACACCCAGTGTTTCATGTAATATAATTCATTACTGGTTCTTTTCTTCTCAACAGCTGACAATGCAGTGGTGTATGATCGTGGATCGTCTTAAGTTTTATGAAAAAATTATACTTTGACTCAATGATTGATCACCAAAGAGAGGAAATCTCCTCTACAACAGACAGCCAAGGGTCGGCTTTACAGGGAGCAGGCAGGAAGGGGTGAAAGATGCCCTGATTACATGAAGGAAAAATTCTAAAGAAGAGACAACAGGGATGAAGTGTCAGTGATGTAATACAGCACAGGCCTTCTTTTACATTAAACTCCATTTTTCTTCACCAACCCAGCAGAGGGAAAAGGCGAGATGGGAAAGGTCTGAGGGGGGGTCCGAGGTGAACTTAGACAGACAGAGTCATAGATAGGTGATATACTGTCAGACATGGTAAGTGGGTGTGAAAGAGAGAGAGCAGTGAGTGTGTCAGCTCTTTCGCCGTACAGGCGGTCCTCATTCTGCATTTTGAGGAAGGTTTTTTTTTTATTGTTTTTTTTTTTTTTTTAACATTAATGACTTCTTCTTAGACTAATAGAAGAATTTTGTTTTTAAGCCCCTAAACTGTGGAGCTCAGGAAATTAAAGACCTATTGGGAATAATGCTATAACCTTGGTCTCTTTTGTATTATTTTATTTCTTAGTGTTTCTTTTACTCAATTCCACTGACTTCCACTTATCATTTTTGAAACTAACTTTTTATTTTTTTTTATTTTTCTTTAAATATTTGCTTTTATGCTTTTTTTTGTTTCCTATCTGTTGTTTTAATTTTGCTATGTGAAGCGCTGCATGTGTGTATGAGAGGTACTATATAAATAAAGCTTAGTTGAGTTGAGTTCATAATGATTTAGCGAAATGTGAGTTGTCTTGATACATAAACTAGATTTTTTTTAATAGTTAAAGCACTTGTGGGAGTAGTCTACTTTAGGACTCATTGATCTGTTATCTAACTGAGGTTTGTACACGTTAGAATCTGTGGCCCCGACCATGGCTCTGAAATATCAGCAGCCTAATTGAGCTATGTATTGATAAATGCGTGACGCTGTCCATGGTGCTGAAGTAGAAAACACATCTGTAATTGTGCCTATTTCTCTCAGTGCCAACCTTCTGCCAGTTTTGTCTTGGATCTATTCTATAAACTAGTAAACTATAGCTTTTGAGGAAAACGATACAGAACCAAAAGAGTTGTTCATGTGTTGGTTTGTTAGTGGTGGATAAAAAGAACCAGTCTTCTCATCACTAGGGTGTTTCTACTGGGCGACACCCCCCGTTAAAAAATTAACAAATCACCTACTGCTGGCACTTGTCCTTCTTGAATTTTATATAAAACAATAATCAATTAATAAAGAAAGTAATTGTCAGTTTGTCAGATTCTTCAGGGCAGTATTTCAGCTCAACAGGGGTCTCAAACTGGCACCCCCCCTGCAACGTGATGACCAAAATATAATACAGTATTTTTTTTCTAGTTATTTCACAGCAATTTAAGCTACCCCTAACTACACAATTCTGCGCTTGACAAAAGAACAGACAAAACTGACAATTCTCTGCTTGCCATTTTCATCAGGGGTATTAAAGACTATTAAAGACTAATTTGAAGTGACATAAGAGTTGCTGAGCTTGTGTCCAGTGCAGGGCTAACTAGATGTATAGAAACTGCTTTTTCTTAAGTGTGACGAAAATATGTTAGTAATGGAATTTTTTTTTTTTTTTTAAGTTAATTTTTGAAAGTATTATGCTTTCTTGTAGTCCTTGAGTGCTGAAGTGGCCCTCCTATGAGATGACAATACCAGCAGAGGCCCCAAGCCAATTTCAATTTTAGTACCCTGCCCTACACACTTGAACTCACCTTGTATTTAAAACCACGTAGACCAGGATGACAGGAATACTTTCTGTCTATCCTCTGCAATTACTGCTAAGGATACAAGCTGTCAATCAAACACCTGACTATAACAGCATACTTATCTTCCTCAGCTCTGTCTCTCGGCCTGTCTGTCTCCCTGTGTCTGTCCTTGGATGCTGAGAGCTGTGTCATGATGTTACCGTGGAGATGAGAGGTGTAAATGGAGGCAGTTGTCGACATGACACCCCGGCTCAGAATTCCCTCATCCTCCAGGAAGGAACAGAGGAGGCTTTCTCCCTCTCTTCCTCTCTCTTTTTTCTCTTTCCCCCCTGAAATGTGTCACTCTCTTCTTCTATCTTCCCACCCTCTCTCTAGAACTGCCGCTGATGCCTTCACTTCCTTTCTCTTTCATCCGTTCCTGCCTACACCGCCACACACACAGAGACCTGCACTCACTGAAATGACCTTTGACATCTTTAGAAATCTCAAGTCTCTCTGTATGTGCCTTAAAACAATGAAGACCCTCATGCACAAACACACATAATCACATACACAAACACTTCTTGTCTTACCCCACTGCACCTCCGTAGAGCCACCCACGAGTGCACTGGGAGAAGAAGCACTCCACCACAGCATGACGGAGCTCCGCTGATGATGCCAAGCGGGCATCCCGTGAGGCACACGCACGCTCAGCGTTTCTGAAGCCCTGCAGGCCAGAGGAGTTCCTCAGGTCCAACACGAACACTCGACCTGAGAGGAGAAAGAGCAGGGTGTGAGAGGAAAACCTCTGAAACTTCTTATTACCTGTTATAAACCTCTTATAATGGACAATATTTACTAGTTGTTGCAGCCTAAATGCAGTTCATTGAGGGTTGACTTATTAGTATACAATAATTTTATTTCATGTATTAAAAAAATGGTAACTTGGTTCATTAAAGGAGTTGGAAGGAATACACTCTTTACATGTTGATGTATTTACAGTTCATATTGACAGTAATGTTTTCAGTTACTTGTTTGATTCCTTGCACTTAAAATGGTTGTGGATAATTTAAAATGCATAAAATCTCATTCATAGATCAGCGGACTGTTTGTATTTTACCTAGTAACTGTGCATCTTTAATTTCCTTATGATAATCTTGAGAGAAGAGAGTTTGCAGGTAACCTGGAGTGGGCCAGGAGCAGCCACAGTTTTTTGACCTGTTCTTCTCATTTGGATTTAATGCTGTAATCTGATTACTTTGGAAGTGGACAGTTGTTCTGTACCCATTTTTCTTTTGTGGAAAAGTAATCATGTGCATCTTTTCTCTTGAAAAATATATTTATTGTTGTGTATTGTATGTAAGTGGAGTGGAGTCTGAGGATAAATACCTGAGGGCAGACAGGCAACCTGTCGATTTTTTTGATGTGGATTAGGTCAAGCAGAATGATCACGCTAAGGCTTTATTTATTGGAAACCAACACTGATCTTTTCTGTCTTACATGAAGACAAAAGACACAGGCATTTGTTTACAAAAGACGATCACCTGCATATTAGCAGAACATGATTGGCAAGTGAGAAAAAGGGAGGGTTAAAGGGCCTGTTATTGATCTTAGGGGAACTAGATTATATTTGTGTTTAAGTGTCCTCAGCCCATATGCCAAGGTTTTTGTGCAGTACCCATTTTTGTTAAATGGATAGTATGGTGAAATGGTTGCTGAAAAGTGACACAGTTACTGCTAGAGTTGTCAGGATACTTCAATACAATACTAGTATTATATATAAATAAAATAATAATAAAAATACAATACTTCTATTGATATCATAGCAAGAAAAAGTCCTACTGTAGACACAAAAATAGTATTTTTTTTCTTTTTTTTTAATGAACAACCTGCACACAGTGTTGGTGCAGAAAAAGTAACTTAAGTCTTGAATGAGGACTTAAATCATTTATAGCTTGGGAATGATTGAATGAGATCGCCTCTGACATACTGTACCACCACACACCTCTAGGTCATAAGAGATGATTGAAAGGGACTACATGAGTCTATACATTATTTTTTAGGAAAATGTTGCATATCATACCTTAAATAAAAACTACAACTAAAACAGCATTTTACTTGCTAACATAACCATGTATATTACATTGTAATGTGCATGGAATTATAAAATTATACAGGACTTTGCTTTGATATCGGGATCAACGCGCCTGCTCTCTAAATACTGGCATCAGCATCAGCCGTTGAAAAACCCACAGCAGCCGAAAACTACTTCAATCAACTGACTCCAAAATGTTAAACTGTAACAGTAAAGCAGGACACACATACCTGGATTGGACATATACGGATTTTGAGACTGATACCAAAATCTATATCCTATTAGGTATTACAGAGTTTCATAAGGACACAAATGCAGGTCATTATCAACTAATCAAGACTCTCCTAATGTCTCTCCTAATTAGAGTGAATGCTTGTTCCCAATAAAACACAGTATAATGGAAATAATTTAAGTTAATTTGACTGTTACCTAACTGCCACATGCATGTGATGGCTGATTGTCTACAGGTGTGATCAATTTACTGCACCACAGGAGCACACTGTCCCCTTCATTAACACCTCATTGTCACGTCATTAGCTCGAGTTCAGAAACACTAAAAAAAATGTGCTCTTATTATCTAATCTAATCTAATCTAATCTAATCTTGAGAGTTATTTTCTAAATATTTGGATCAATTAAAGGCAGGTGCCAAATGTGGTAACTGCTGGTGCATCACCAAACCGTAACTGTCATTAGGGAAACTCATTTAATATTCAATAAAAGCTTACAATATATGCTTGAGAATAAACCGTGACTTTATAATGAGGTTTATAATTTTACTGTCACATATCGTATCTTTTATCATTTTACAATATCTTAAAATATTAACTTACCGTCTGCATTTACAACAGAAGTCAGCACAAGACAAAGCAGGCATCCAAAGAGCAGTGATACAACAGTTTGGTTACAACGATCCAGCATCTTCTTGCGCCCTCGGCTTTCAGGCTAAATCTCACTTTTTTGTTGGAAAAAGTGTCCAAAAACTTCCAAACGTCTCTGTATTCACAGTCTTGCAGGTCAGTCAGAGTGATGTTGGAGCACAAACTCCCGCTGTGTCCCTGCTGGTGGACAGACAGTCAGTCAGACGGACAGACAGAGGTGGACTGAGCAGGAGGAAGGTAAAAGCTTGTTGACAGTGGTGATAACGGAAAGAAAGCGGTCAGAGCGGCTCAGGAGCGAGCTGGGCGCAGTTTATCTCCAAATAGTCGCCCTCGCAAGCAGCTGGAGCACCGGTGTGAAAACTGGCGTGTCAGTGTCAGTAAATACGTCACGGCTCAAACTCTTGAGGGTGGTCAGATATACTGTCAGACTGCTCCTTTACAGAGCGGAGGAACAGTGGGGGAGAGCTGTGACAAAAGTACAGGTGGGACGGTTGCAACACAGACCTTTTCTCTTGTAAGGTAGAGTCCACACGTCCTACATCCTGTCATTTAGTCCACAGCTGAAAATCGGCCCTTTTGTCACAGTAGAAAACAGTAGAAAAACTGTCTTTACCTGTAGAGTAAAAATACAAAATATAAGTGTTTTCTGTCAAGGTAATGTTTACTTCTTGAAGGCTAATTATACTGTAGGCCTATATTATCGGTTAGATCAGAGGTCAACAATCTGTGACTATAGAGCCACATGTATCTCTTTCGCCCCACTCCAGTGGCTCCCTGTTTACATTGCAAAACATCTAGATTCGTGAGATCATGAGATCACGCAAGAATCCATTTTGTCAGGCTCCAAGCTATCCATTTGTGTCCGCACCAAAGGTGGTGCGAGCCAATCAGCGTCCTCAGAGGAACTAATGGCAGCTACGGGTGTGATTTCAGGTGCGCCAGCAGCGAGAAGCGTCCATGGAAACAACTTGTCTCAAACAAACAATGGCAGCTTCTGAAGAGGTTAGCGCAGATACTGTGATAGCATCAGTTATATCAGAACTGGGGAGTATTTCTTCATTGAAAGAAGAGCAAAGAATTGCACTGAAGGCTTTTATAGACAGAAAAGATGTTTTCACTCTTCTTCCCACCAGCTTTGGTTTCGGTTCTGTGAGTTGATCTGATTGGTTGAAGTTAGCCTGTGTTAGACGTGACAGATGGCTCGTCCAATCACCTGCCAAGTGTTTTTTTGCGAAAGCACTTGCATTTTTCCAAACGGTTTCTATGGACGGCTTCCCAGGTGGTTCTGTGTTAACAAACCATTTGGCTTGTCAAGTTAGAATAATATGTGTCTTAGGGTGGCCAGGTAGCTCAGTTGGTGGAGCATGCCATTCCCCCACTCTCTCTGCCCTTTCCTGTCATATCTTCAGCTGTCCTATCAAATTCTTCTGGTTCTTTTGATAGTAAAGATTGCAGACCTCTGTGTTAGACATATCCATAAGCACTGGCGGACTCAAAGGACGATTGCACCCCTGATGTCCCCATGTTCCAAAAAATACAGCAAAATTGTCCTGTTAGTTGCCCCTGTGGTTGATAAAACATGATAAATGCCCTCTAGAGTGACCCAGTGTCCCAGACAGCATGATAAAGTTCCCTCTAATATGGCCCAGCACAAAGTGCCCTCTAGGGTGCCCTTCCAGTACACATTAAAGTGCATCACCACTCTCAGCACTCTGGTGCCCCATTGCGTACAACTTTTTATGCTATTTCGTGTCTGCTGTCAATATAGCCTGAGTCTGCCACTGTCCATAGGCTGAAAGTTTTGATCTATCTTCGTTGTCTATCTTTGGTGTTGGCCAGGATAAAGTTGTTATCTCTTTGGTCTTTATATTTGCAGGAAATGTGCAGGGTGAGGAAGACAATCAGAGGTCTCACCAGACCAGATGCATTGGACAAATTTAATACAAATGCAACATTTAACATGTAAGTAGTAATTTGCTTGGAGTACAAACAACAGAACTGATGAGCATTATAGGCCAGAAATATTAAGTTTGTATTTGTTTTGTGTTTGTTTTATTCAACTGTTACTTTCGACCCAACAGAGAAGGGCAAAAGTAACAATGTGTAACATCAGTTTCTGGTCTGATTGTGTCCAACTCATTCATACAATTTTTTTTTTAAATGTTTGGTTTAGGTAGAGGAGATGTGTATGCTGTTCACAATAAATATGATTACTCTAAATCATGTATCTCTGTGCAAAGAAAGAAATACAAAAAGTTATACTTTTGTCCCCGCTCTCCCCTATAACAGCTGCTGCTGAAAGGTCCTTGAGCAACAAATGGAGGCCCTACCTGCTCATCACATGTGAGCTAGCTAAATAAAAGCCCCATTTAGATGTTAAAATATAAGAAAGTGTGTATTAAAGTGTGTTGAAGAATAACATACTGGAACTGCATTGCTATTTAAAGACAACTTAAGGGACCTCAGGTTCAGTACACCCAAATGGAGCTGATCCTTTGAGCATTTAAATCTTAATTAAGGTTTATCGTCCCCTCTGCTAGGGCACATTTCCCTTCTATTGGTCAGTGTGTGTGTGTGTGTGTGTGTGTGTGTGTGTGTGTGTGTGTGTGTGTTTGTGTGTGTGTGTGTCCCATTTGGTGAGGGAGATAAAGAGCAATGACCACAGCACCATAGAGAGCTTTTTTGGAGCATGAAGGCATTGTTACAGTGAATCTGCAGGTGAAGATAACCAACCCACGTATACTAGCAAGCTACCTACAGGATCCACACCAGTAAACCTAAAGCAACATTATAACCTACAAAAACGCAATACAATAAAAAACAATACAAACAATAAAAGTTATCAGTGTGCACATATGTTTTTTATATAAATAAATACGCTTGTTTTCATATTCAAACAGTTGCATTTACCTCTCATTTGCACATAGACACATGTGCATAAACATCCCATGCAAGAGATTAGATTTAAAGTATGACAGTTGTTTTGGCATTTTCCCATCTGCAAGTGACAAGAATGAAATATTTAGAAGCTAAAAGCTCATTAATGACCCTGGAAACAATAATTGATAAAGTAATCTCACCACGTTGTCCTTTCAGTAGCTGTTCTGAAGCTTCCACATAATCTTCCTCAGCAGATTGATTTAGTAAATGATCGTGTTTCAATTTTCTGAACTTTTGTGAGGTTTTCTCAACTTGTAAACTAATGTGATCAAGGGGTCTATAAAGGGATTTGAATAATCTGCAATTGATCATCTATGATTTCATGACACCTGTTGAAGAAAGCTTCAGACCTCTGACCTTGGAATGAGATTGCTTATTTAGATCCTTTACTTAAGTAAAAGTAGCAATGATAAGATAGGTATGAGAAGTGACTGATTAGGAGTAGGGTAAACAGGGTAAGCCAATCAGATGCAGAATAGTGTTCTACATCTTCCAGAATAATGCAGCTGAATCAGGTGCTTCACAGCTCGACAACATCAAAATTCCAGGTAACAAAAGGGGACTGGAGCACACTGATTAATTCACAGCCTTTAGGCTAACAACTCAACGCTACCGTGTCTTCATCAGAGCCCTCTGATGAAACTAGTCTGTTTGCACAGTTAAAGACTGTGAATTAATCAAGGCACTCCAGCACCCTTTTGTTCCCTGGTAGGCTGGGTCATGAATTATGAAAAGTGAAACATGTAAAATAGCCATAGTTCAGTGCCTAATAAATGTCTTTTTCAAGATCAAACTGCATCAGTTCAAGACGCAGTTGTGCGAATATCATGATGTTTAAACAGCATCTTTATATGTCACAAGTGACAGGTGGATGGACTATCTTGGCAAAGGAGAAGTTATCACTAACACAGATTTTAACTTATTTGTGAACCAAATTTGAGAGAAATAAACCATTTGTGTGCACGGATGTAACAAGGCATAACAAGATGAAAACTGCTTAAAAGACATAACAAGACAAAATAGACGTAACAAGGTAAAAGAATAGTAAAAGGTGTAACAAGACAATTATGACGTAACAAGATGTAATTAGACAAAAATAACATAACAAGGCGAAAACAACATAACAGTACAAAGTTTTTAGATGTTGCAAGACAAACCGCTCTGTTTGGGATCCATTTATTTACAAGAATGATGGGGAACCAGAGATTGTGAGGGACTTGGGACATGTTTATTTGTTTTACAATCTGCTACACAGCAGCTTTTCTGCATTTTCCTGTCTCTCTCATTATATGAAACCTTGAGTTTTCTTCCAGAAGGGCGTGTGGCCTTGCTGACTTAGGCTGGATGACTTATTGCCAGTCTGATGTATATGGTGAATGTGATGGATGGCTTAAACAAACACAGGACTGTCACCCAGGAGACCGGGGTTTGTGTCTCATACTAAAACCAAAATGTTGACATTAGGTCACTTGACAAGGAAACGCACTTATTGTAACACCAAACATGGCTTATCCTAAACATAGCCAAGCAGTTTTGTGTCTAAACCTGTGACTGTTTCACAGCATTTCATACAGCCACTAAAGGGTACCTTGAACTTCAGTATGAGACGAAAAGGGGCGGTGACAAAACCCCAGCATGTGATGTGTTGGGATGAGAACAGGTTGATGATGTAGAGGTTTAATGAGCTATAAAATGGAAATACAAATACATAAATGTGCACTTAAGTGCAGTACCTGTACTTAGTGACATTCCACTTCCAGAGATTGTTTTGTCAATACTGGAATACTTTTATTCTGTGTCTCTGTTTAAACCAAAGAGAAGGAGGAGAGGAGATGAAAACACTTGGAGGAAAGGACTGCTCCCCTTCTCCCTGCAGGAGGAAAGATGACAGATGCGATGTGGAGATAGAAAACTGTCGACAGTGAGGGACAAGAACAGTGAATATGTGTGTGTGTATGCACAAAAAGGAAAACAATAGAAATGAGATTAAAAAACAGTATAGAAATTCCTCAAGGAGTCACACCTTTATTGAGGATTCACACTTACTCATCTCCCTCCATTTCTTGCTTTCACTTCCCACCTTTTCCATTTTCATAATTCTCCGCGTTCCCTCTGGCCCAGCGGAGTCGCTCATGCTGCTGCTGCATTGTAGCTTTAAATCCCCCTCTGATGTTTTTCCATTTCAGTCACTCTTCTCTCTGTCACATTTTTCCACCCTGCTCTCATGCACCTCTCATACTTTCACCTCCAGTTCAGAGGGGTTTCGATGAGTTTAAGGTGGGCAGGGATCCTGACTCATGCACAAGGGGCTATTTCTGGAGGGGTGAGGGTCGTAGAGGAGAGGGGAGGGGAGAGGGATGGCGAGGAGGAGAGAGACAGTGATTCACACCTGCACCGTCTCAAAGAGGCTGGTGAGAATTATGTTTGCTGCAGGTGTCTGGGGCTCTGTTAGGGGACAGACGCACATCCAGATTTCACACAGGTGTGTAATCTCACAGGACTTCCAGTACACACCCATCAGGCAATCTGCGCTGTGGACATAAACACACACACACGCACCAACCACAAGATTGCTCTGAGTATGTGAGAGACCAGTGACTTCCCATGTGAGACATGTCCTGTCAGGATGAGGTGTAGTGCAGGTGTGTGTGGTTGACTCAGAGGAAATCATTGGTCATACTGGTGGAGCCCAGGGACAGAGGGGAGGTATGGCTTTGTCTCCATGGCAACCGCCTCCTTAAACCTTCATGAGGAGTCGGGGTCCAGAAAAACAGGAACAGCTTTGAAAGCCAAGAGTTGAAGCTGCACGCAGGGAAAATTGGTTTTGAGAGAGATGATTGATGTGTTTGTGTGTGTATGTGTGTGTGTGTGTGTGTGTGTGTGTGTGTGTGTGTGTGTAGCACTGTCCTGTGAAAACCATGTATCGCCAAAATTCACGAGCTATAAGGAAAACAGCCTTGTTTTTAGCTTTGTGGCAATGCACTTTATACATAAATCAGAAGGTTTTACATGTGTTTGTTCATGTTAATGACACAAAGCAACACTTAATCCTTCAGTTAATTTGAAAAATCAAAAATGACTAAATCACATCACATGAATCTGCAAATACTGTACATCTGTGTTTTAGCTACAGTCACTGGTGGACTCAGGAGGGGGATATGGTGCCTCCATGCTTGAAAAAATGCAGCTCAAGTGCCCTCTTGGACACCCCTATGATAGTTAAAACTACCATAGTATCCTCAGGGGTGCCCTTACAGGGGACAAAATTTGATCAAGTGCGCTCTAGAGTGGCCTAATATCCAAGACAACATGATAATGTGCCCTTCCAGTGGAGAATATGAAGTGTCCTCTAGGGTGTTCAATGAAAAGACATGATAAAGTGCATTCTAGGGTACCCATCTAACATGGTAAATTTCCCTTCAAGTAGACAAAATGGGATAAAGTGCCCTCTGGGGTGAGCCTCCAGTGGGCAAAATTTAATAAAATTCCCTATAGCATGCCCTTCCAGTGGAGAAAACATGATGTATTATCCTCTAGAGTGTCTTCCAATGCTGAAAATGTGATAACGTGTCCTCTGGGGTGCCCCTCTTGTGGAGAAAAAATGATGACATGCTCTCAGAACGTGGTAAAGTGTCCTTTAGGGTGGCCTTCCAGTGGAGAAAAGTTCATCTAGTGCACTCCAGGGTACTTTTCCAATGGACAAAACATGGTAAAGTGCCCGCTAAGGTGCCCCTCTCGTGGATAAGGCATGATCAAATGCCCTTTAGGGTGCCCTTCCAGTGGAGAAAATGTGCTGCCACAATGGCTGCCCTACATGCAAGAAAATTAATTGGCCTCAACATGCCACTAAATGGTTAAACAGTATACAAGCATGTATGATAATCACGAGTTAACAATCAGTAATAAAATAAACAAAAAAACATGGCAAAATACAAATATGTCTTCAAATATATTAGTTGAAACACAGAAGGCAACTCAAATCCCTGTTATCTACATAAACATACTGCATCAACAGCTGAGATGTCCTCACTTGACACCAGTGGAGTCACTGCGATCATCAGGACACATTCAACACAGAGCTGCCAGCCACAGCAGCAGAGTCAGGATGAGAAGGGCATGGAGCTATTCAAAGAACTCAGATAATTAATTTGACTTTTGATGAGAGATTGTTAATTACCATGCAACGCAATGAGACGGGGTGGCACAAGGATTGTAAATGTGTGGCATGCAGATGAAAGACGACGTTTTAGCACAGGCGTCATAAAATGTATGAGCTCATGCCAACACACATGCACAAAGTGTTTCCTCTTTCCAAGTCATCTCTCTTCCATATTTATGCTGTAGAATAATGCAGTGTATACGCCTCAGGAATAATTTATATGTCTGTTAGTGACTACAGCTATTATATGATTGTGTTTGCAGACAACAGAATTAAAATCCTGCTGTGCTCACTATAACATGGTCCTAAATCGTTTACTATAGAATTCAACGTGATTGGCACCAAAGCAAACATATGTTTGTGTATTGCAGTTCAAACCCTGAACCTGTTGTGTTTGCTCCAGTTAATGATCATGATTTGTCTTGTGTTGTGGCTCAAACTGCTGTGAGCTGGAAAGAGCTAGAAATATCAGACCTGATCCAATGACTGGAAATGATATACAATAGCTTCCCAAGAAACTTGAGCTCAATCAGACAGAATTAAGGCCTAAAAACTAAATTTTGGACAGGCCACACCCCTGACAACATAAGTCAAACCAACCTGAAATCAGACAAACAAGTCCAGCTCAATGTGCTCTACAAAAAAGTCTCTTGGACCATAAAAATCTGCACGATTTTGCTAATTAGCGCACTGAAAAACATGTAGAACCTTTTACATTTTGACTCGATCAACAACAAATTAGTTATACCACATTGCAGGGCCAAGATACACTTTGTTATTATAAGTGAGCAAAATCATTCAAGACATGGCCGCCATCAATCAAAATATCTTCACAAAGGGTCGGGCTTGGCAGGAAATTGGCCAGAACTCATTAACTTTTTGTCCAGTCATCATAAAACTTGGCATAAACCTTCAGGGCGTGGTTGGGAATAGGACTTCTGTAGCTTTCTGTAGATTTTTCTTTAGCTTTCTGTACATCTGAAAACCCTATGAAGAGAATTTAATCAATTTCAGGTAACATATTGATCATATACGTGGGCAAGGCCTCTCAGGTATTTGCTCATGACTCTCGATGCCTCCTATGCCATCTCCTGAACATTCACAGTGAATTTCATTAAAAAATGGTAAAGAGGGGACAAATCGGGACAAATGAGGAACTTTGAGTGCAGAGTTATTGAGATGCTGCAGGCTTTGTGATGATGAAACAAGTTTGTGATTAGTTTGACTCCTTCTTTAAACAGAAACAAACTAGCTGAAGTGAGTCTGTGAGGGCTGAAACCCTGAAACCGCCTGCAGCTATATTTTGTTTATGTATCTGATTTTCTTCACTAAAATTAAATAAATAAGTGATGCTATCAAGAAAGCTCCTTTATACACCTGTGATCTTTGCTGAAGGAACCCAGAGAAAATAAGGGACGGCTACATTTCATGTTTCTTTTTTTCTGGCACCGTAAGTAAGTCTGACCTTTCTGTTCAGATTTCCACTCTCAACCTAATAATAACAAATCTTTCTAAATATCATATGAGACTTTTATCAGTTGTTGCAGGGCTCACAGAAGCCCTGGTAATCTTCAGTGAAGAATCAGTGGCTGGCTGGCAGACCGTGCTGCCATGATTCATACCACCTCTGACAAGCTCCACCAATCAAATGATGACTTTGACTATGGTTAGGAATAAAGTTTACCAGTATAGTGAAGAAGCAGAAGTTTGCATGCTTCACAGGTTTTAATAGATCAACAGGTATTAATGGCAGGAAAAGCACAGGTGGATGTCTCTAAGTCATATAAGTGTGCCACTAAGTCATTCCAGGGAGTCAGCAACACTGAAAGAGCACGCCTGAATTTTGACTGATCAATCAACTGATTTCAGTCCTTTTTTGTAGTTGTTTCAATGTATACAGTCCTGTGCTGTTCTTATTTATTGATATTACACAAATGCTATTTTTCTCTTATTTTTTTCTCCTTGATTGTTTGCATACCCATGTTATCTTATTTTGTTCTATTTTTTTTTCTTCTATCCCTCTCCCTTGTATACACCCAGTAGTCATACTTTGCATGTGCTACCTCTGAGCTCACTGGCTTCAGGTTCAGGTGTTTGTAATCATCTTGTGTCTGTGAAAGAGTTACACCCTGAAGAGGGCTGTTTGAGCTGTTACGTTTAGGTCATGAACCAGCTTTATTTTAACATGTACAAGCATTATCTATGTTTTCTGAATATCACTATGAAATAGTCTTGGTAAGTGATAACACCCACACAGGTGTTATCATTTACTTTTCCTAATTAGACCTCAGCTGTGTGGCTATTTGTAAACTGAGTTTGAATGACTGTTCTTAATATATATATAAGTAATGTAATGAATGAGTACTTCTTATCTTTAATACTTCAAGTAAACTTTGTTGCTAATACTAATGTACTTTTAAGTAACATTTTCAAAAGAGGGCTTTCAGTTGAAATGGACTGTTTTGTGTTTTGTTTAGTTTTTTTTTTTTTGTAGGTTTTTTATAATTTTGCTGTAAGATGGAGTGGAATAGAAGTGTAACGTATCAACAGAAAATGCAAATACTCAAGTACAGTACTTGAGTAAATGTACTTAGTTACTTCCTACCACTGCATAAATTTTGTTACATGACAAGAGTAAACATATCTATCTAACTGATCATTCCCCAGTTATGACAGAGCTTAGGCTGGTTGCATAAGATCGCCCTCTAGCTGTGAATGCTGAGCACGACTGTAAAGATATTTTCACTCTGGATATGTAACTCACACTCCAGTCTGTCTGCAGCACTGTCTACAAAACCTGCAATAACAGTGCTTGGAGAGGTATTTAGATCCTTCACTCAAGTAAAAGTAGCAATGCAAAAGTCCTGCAAAACTGTAGCCAAGTGAAAGTATGGAATTATTATCAACAAAATGTACTTCTTATCCAGATTGGACCATTTTAGTGCTGTATATTCATTTATATTATAATATAATTATTTATAAAGCATTATTGTTGTGTTAAATGACCTTTTTCACAGTTTTGTCAGTTAAAACAAGTTAAGCAAATTTCACAGTGCAGCAAAAATATTTAACCTGTTTTCAGTGTAAATCAACATGTTTCAAAAATGTTCAAGACATTTGTATCTGCAGTTTGAAACAAGAAACATAAGGCAGGTGGCTGCATGAGAATTATGAACAATTAAACTGATTATTTAGAAAATACTCAAACATGTTGATTTACATTGAAAACATGTTGTATTACTGCACTGGCAGAAAATAATTAAAACTTTAAAGAGTTAAATTACTAAATTAATATCTTATTCCTGTTCCAATGCTATTCAACTTGTTTAAATAATTTTCTGTATCATTTATTTATTATTTTTCTTAACTATATGGCCCCATTTTGCCTCATTATTCAAGATACAAATGTACATTTATATATTTTCTTTGTTGTTGAATTAAAGGTAAAATGCAGGATTTGTTCCATGCTGTTTCTAAATGCACCAGAAAGAGTCTCATTTCCAGGTTGACAAATACAGATGCTTTGGTAAAGCGCTCCGAGCACAGCAGAAAAATTAGAAGATAAATGAATACAGGCAGAGGGGCAGAGTCTCTGCAGATACAGACACCACCATACTTCTAGAAGGTCATTAAATTGAGAAGGATCAATCTTATGTGAGTCTATACATTGTTATTTTGTAAAATTCTGCATAGTATGCCTTTCATCTAAAAACAGTGCTGTGTACTGTAAAATGTGTTTTGTAGGAAACAGAAAATGACTTTAGAACTTTGTGATTTTGCAGATTAGTCGTCTCAACACTGTAAAGTACTTAATTTTAGCTTTACTTTCACAAATAACAACAGAAATCCTACTCACACGTATATACACGATGCATCCTATACATCAGTGGTTCCCAAATGTTTTCATGTCCAGAATTCCCACAATAGATGGTCATTTTTTTTTAATTTATAGGTGTGAAGATAAAAAAACATCTTCAAAAATAATCAGTGATCAAACTATGATCATTATTATAAATTACAATCAATCAAAATGCCCAACCCTTTCCCCTCATTGTTCCAGCTTGCAAAAAAGACTCCTTACTGTCTACTCAAGGACTCCATTTGGTCCCTGGACCTTAGTTTGAAAACCCCTAGCCTACATAACACTTTGAAGGGAGCCATTTTCATAATGGGTTCTTTTACTTTTGTTACACTTTATAGCTTACATTTTGTTGATAATAACTCTAAAACATGCAGTGTGTAAGATTTAGGGTGATCCATGAGCAGAATATGGCATAAATGGAATATAATATTCATAAGTATGTTTTCATTAGTATATAATCACCTGAAAATAAGAATTGTGTTTTTGATGCCTTAGAATGAGCCTATTATATCTGCAGAGGTCACAGGTCCTCTTTCATGGAGTCTGCCATGTTGCATTGCCATGTTTTTACAGTAGCCCTGAAGAGACAAACCAGAAAGTTTTTCCACTTTTGCCACCATAGTTTTTCCTACAGGCTTGAAAGAGGAGAGTGAGACGAGGTGTTTGCACTCTGCAAGCGCACTGTTAGATGTCACTAAATCCTACAAACTGATCCTTAAAATGCAGGACTTTTACTTGTTGTGGAATATTTTTATTAGAGCCCAACCAACACATTGACTGACTAATATTATCGGGCCAATATTGGCATATCACAGCCATATCACTTTATATCGACATATATTATCCAATATGAGCCAATATGAAAGTTTTTTTTAAACAGAACATAATGCCAATTGTTTAAATTTCATTTAATTTCAAGCAGCATTCTGTGTATATTTGATCCATTTTCTCATTTCAGGTTTAATACATACATATATTTTGTTCCATTTGTGTTTTTTTTATATAGCCTATGGTTATTTACAGATATCAATATCTGAATTTTATTATTCCCAATTATCAGTGTCAGCCCTGAAAAATCAGTATCAGTCAGGCTCTCGTTTTTATGTTGTTCTTCTGCTATTTTTAATTCCACCACTGTTGATAAAACAGTTTACATAACGCAGGAGTGACATGGAAATCAGTCGTTTTGGGTGTGTGTCTGCAGGTTGAAGCCTGAATGTGACAGTGTTTTGCACATCTCTACTGCAGAGAAACTCTTGATTCTAAGCTCTGGCGTCCACAGATATACTGAGTGTTTCCTTCCTTTAATCAGAGCCGCGGGTTCGTGTCAGGTCACGCCTCGGTGCTGCTGTACCCGTGACCGTCACAGTGACTGCGACCAAAAAATGTGACCACTTTTGTCATTATTCCCTCAAATCTCTGCAAGACTCCCCACAATCAAAACAAATCGACCACGCGTGCTTTTCCCGCAGCAATGACGTCACGTAAGCCCTCCCCCTTTCCCGCAAGTAAACAGAAAACATTGAGGGAAAACGTCCGTGTCAGCCGCCATACGTGTGTTTGATGCGGGGGAAACGCCATGACAGATGAAAGTGGACGTTAGTGTGGCGTTTCTCGGGTGTTTTTAAACAAATTCTGGGATTATTTGAGGGCCAGCTGACTCGGAGCGATGAAGGGAGAGGCGGAAGTGAAGTCACTTGACAGACCGTCCATGTTATTATTGTTATTTTGGTAGCCCTGTGATGAGACGGGCTGGGGAGCCGTTGGTCTCCGAGACAACGACCGTTAACGCTACCGCCGCCGCCGCCGCCGCAGCAGCAGCCGCAGCAGGCCGCCCCGCCGCCGGAGCGACACCGACACCACCACCCTCACTGACCCGGACACAGGAGCCTCGCTGACGGCTGGGTCAGGAGGGGAGGAGGGGGAGGAGGAGGGTGTGAGGACCCAGCTCCAGCTCGGCTCCTACACTCCCAAAAATAAAACGGCGACAAAAACAATAACGGCAGTTAACCGTCAAACGGCTCGACGGTTGGTGTGTAGCAGGGACCCGCCGCAGTCATGAACGGTATCACCAAGGGCCGGTTCGAGGTATGACAGAGGGAGTGGACCACCAACGGTTAAACTGTTTGTTTCTAGTAGACGTGGGAGACGTGGGCTTGTATAAGCGTGTATAAGTGTTTGTGTGCGTGTGTGTGTGTGGTCGACCGTGCTCCTTATTTTACATGCAGTCGGGAGCCGAGGCGTTTTGTTGGTCAAGGGTAATCCGAAATCCTGTTATTGTCCTGCCGCCGCCGCACCAGTAGACAGACAGCAGCGACAACATGGAGCTCAGGACTGCGGGACAGGAGGAGGAGGGCTGTGGCTGAGGATAGTCAATATATCAGGGCCGAGGCTGGCTGGCTGGCACTGTCGCCTGAGGTTACAGGCTTTCAGGATTGGGGAGGGAGGGTGGAGGTTGGGGAGGGGGAGACTGGGGCTGCAGATGGAGAGTAATGTTGTAAATACAAGCAGTGTAGCAGCAGCATTCAATTAGTCATCATCACCCCCTGTGATACCTGTGAATGACAGGTGCCACGGCAGCTTTGGGTGGCTTTCTGGGAGTCAATGGCACTCTAAAAGATGGTTTTGTGTTCAAGAATCAGTAATCATTTAGAACATAACATGAGTGCTATGAGTTATCACGTGTCCTCCCACAACCTCTCCATGTTTTCTGTGATATTTTTTGCAGGGAAAGTGGTAGACACACACCCTTTCATAGAGTTCAGTGCTCAGGTGCAGTGGTGATAGAGAGAAAGTATTTTCTACATGATGAAACTGCTCATAACAAGGTCTGTGGATTATCTTGAATTACCAGAGGCCTAATTACAGAAACTTCTTAGATTTGAAATGCTATCTTATCTCAGTTTTGGGTGACATTTAGGGTTTTTGGTGTTACAGAGGCATGTTTCCTTTCTGCTTTGAGGAAAAAAATTTTATCTTAGCATAGGAATTTAGTTATGTCCTGAGTTAGAATTCCTAAATTAGGATGGCAAAGACCCCTTTCCCAAATCCAAAATAACTACCAAAAATGGCAGCATCACTGTTGTTAGTTTTGTATGTGAGTGATGATGAAGGTGGGGAACAACGTGAATGGCAAAATATTATGCTTGAAAGGATACTCAAACTGTCTGATGATGCTTTAAATTTCATGGGCCATGTATCGATGGTTATACATTGACTGGCCATGATTAAGCTTGAATTTCATAGATGTGATTTAAATCATTATCCTGGGCTTATTATTGGGAAGAAAACCTCCCAAAAAGATGAAGTTTCCTCTCCACAACTGAGATGATTAATGCCTCCGACTCATCTGCCGAAGCTGAAATTTAACGCCTGACTTTTCTTGTCCATTATAGCAAGCTAGCCTCTTACAAGTGAAATGAAATAGTCATTGTCAAGGATACCGACTGTCTCATGCGCATTCTAAACACAGATACAGACATGACAGCAGCAGCAGAGTGCCAATTGAATTGAGTTTACAGCTCTAGTTAGGATTTCTTAAGATGAGATAAGATATGAGGTCTGAGATAGGGTAGCACACAGCCATGAGGAATTGCTTCTGTAAATGGAAGACAAAATTTTTCCCATCTTTGAGGAATTTTTTCTGTAATGAGGCTCCTGGTCATCATTTCTGGAATGAGACAATGCTGTTGAATTTTTCAAATGTATGTTTTTGGCACCACAAGCTGAGTACCTTCTACTCCCGTTATATTTGAGAGAAGGCAGACATTTCTACAGCTGATATCTCCCAAACTTAGCTCCTGACGCCAAAACAATCTAGATGGATAAACAGCACTACAGTCAAGAGGGAAAATATGGTAATAGTACTTAATTACAAATAAAAGTACCGAAGTCTTAGTAAAATGTATTGAAAGTATCACAAGTAAACTCATAAGGGCTGCAGGCAGAATGATCCCTTTTAGTGTTATATCATATTACTGGATGTCATTACTGAGGCTTTACTGTGTATGCCGCATTTTATGTTGTAGCAGCTTGAGGTAGGGAAGTTTTACTGCTTAATAGTCTGTTATAGTATGTTTTCAATAGTGTACAATCACCTGAAAATTAGAATCATTGCATTTTCTTTGACTGAAAATGGTTTATCTACAGAGTGTGCTGGTTCTCCTCCACGGAGGTCGTCATGTTGCCGCACCATGTTTCTACAGTAGCCCAGGATAGAAACCAAACACTGGCTCTTGCAGCAGCCTTTTGCGTTTTTTGTGAGTTTTGCAGTCGCCTTAGGTTCTCGTACTCAATTGACAAGCCCACCGCTAGATGCCACTACATCCTACACACTGGTCCTTTAATGTATTATGTAGTATAAAATGCAAATAATTGTGTCAAGTACTTGCATCTAAAATTGTACTAGTATAGTATTTGAGTAAACATACTTGGCTTTGAAGTGCAACTTTGTTCACAAGCCTTCATTCATGATTAACACCTGTGGTATAATACTTATCCTGTTTTTGCTGTGTCAGTGTTTTCGTCATCAGTGTGTACAAACCTTAATTCAGCTCCCGTTCAGCTGGTCCTCTACGCTGTGAGCATTGTTTTTCTGTAACATCACTCACGCATTGTTGAGATTCTTTGAGGATTGACTTGATGGTACTTGACTTTCTCCGTCAGGTGTTCAGCCGGT
The DNA here is from genome assembly GCA_027495735.1 of Lutjanus campechanus. Classification (NCBI taxonomy): domain Eukaryota; kingdom Metazoa; phylum Chordata; class Actinopteri; order Lutjaniformes; family Lutjanidae; genus Lutjanus; species Lutjanus campechanus. The sequence continues at coordinate 57,287 of JAJHUR010073519.1, forward strand.
GTAAGCTTGTCAGTACTATGAACATATGTGTCTGTATACGTGTGAGTGAATGAGAACAGAAGGTGGTAGTGTGGTGCTGATGTGTGTTGCCATATCAGTGGATTTCTCAACAGAGCTGTAAGCTTCTTAGAAGCAGATGAAAACCAGTGTATGGTGGGAAACAAGCTGGTGTGTGTCAGAGAAAGGGACTGGAGAGGCAGAATAGGACTTGGGAGGGTTGACTAATAGCCTAACACCTGATGATGATTCTGTATAATGAACACCTGGCACAAGCCCCTTGATGTTGTTGCATTGCAGGCCAGGAATTGAACACATAACATAACCCCGATCTTATTCCCCCATAGTTGCCAAAGAAACTCTAAACCTGAGCCATGCAAGTTCATAAGCCAGATTTGCATGTACACCCGGTTGTACACTGTCTAGGAATAGGAGTATGACTGCAGAGAGGAACTCCCTGCTTGGGAATGCTGCTCTGCTGGCACAGGGAACCAGGGCACCAGAACGCTGAGGTGATGACTTTAGTGAAGCGTGCGTACCAGAGATGACTTTGAACCTCGCTGTCATAATGCCATACCTGGCAGTAATGGCTGAGATTACACTCCTAATACTGTGCTCATGCCATTCCACCTGGCAACGTCTTCCATGTTTACACAACACTTAGACTGTATGTATGTCTTCTTCTGGTTAATGCTTTAGCCTGTAAATAATAGTGAAAAATATCCGCAACCCAAAAATATACTCAGATGTTAGAAATTGAGATTTAATAGGCAACTATTTTGATAATCAGTTAAATTTTAAAGTAAATTTTCAAGCAAAATTGTTACCTAATGATTCCAGGCCACCAAAATTTTCTTATCTTATTCTATAGTAAATTAAATGGGTTCAGCAAAACAAGACATTTGATGACATTGTCATGGGCCCAAGGAAATTATCCTGGCATTTGGTGTGCACCCACATCCAAATTATTGGACACATTACACATTACATTATTGGAAAAACCTCAAATAATGCAATGGAAAGATGGAAACATATTTATTTTATTCGAAGTTACTGGTTATTATTCAGGAAAAAATAATTCCCAAAATGTAAGGCAGTGATGTTCAGAGTACTGCCAAGTCCATTTTTTAAAGTACTTAATTTTTATATTATAACATTATTATAACACCTTATAATATTAACATATATGTATAATGTTCTTGGACTGTGAACTGCAGTAACTACGACTAACGCAACAAGAAGCATGAATGCAGCATTGCAATTTAAAATTTTTCCCCCAGCTAAAGGGTGGTGATGGTGTTCAGTTCATAAAACTTAAAGTACAGTATGAGGACATGTGTAAATGTATTTCATAATTAATTATATGCAAATATTAAATCAGCTTAATGCTCTGAAGGCACAACAATTAATTGGCAATGAATATTAGGTTAGACAGTAGAACATTTCATTTAATATGACCTCTGGTATAAACCATGCCCTTTTTTATGGTCTTCTCTCTGAATACAGGTGCAGAGACAAATCATTTTGTTGGTTGAACAGACACATATAAAGATAATGATGTCTATTTGGACCTCTACTAGGCACTAGTGATGTGCAATACCACAGAATTTGGTTTCAACCTAATATCAAGTAATAGGCCATGATCACTGATATTACTTTTTTATTTAAAAAAAAAAAAGTAAATGTACTATGTAAGGGAGCAAAATATGTCAAAATTTACTTCTTCTGAATGTATTACCACCAAATAATTTGCCAAACATTAGACATTTCTGTAACTGTTCTCTGTATATGTGTATCTTAATAATCACATCATCACACACAACCACTTCTGATGGTGAATAAATCCTCATTATGTGAATTGTGTGCGTGAGCACAACAGCAGCAGAAATGTGAATCTTGTAGCACTAAAAAGAATGTTTGTGTCTAAGATATCATATAATAGGTGATGTTTTCAGGTTTAAACCACACGAGTGCTGCAACTGATTATTTTTACTCTTGATTAATTGGTTCTTTATTTTCTCAATTAGTCTAATAGTTGTTTGGTCTATAAAATGTCAGAAAATGGTGAAAAATGTTGATCAGTGATTCCCAAAGCCCAAAATGACATCTTCAAATGTCCTTTTTGCCCACAACAATATTTAGTTTATTGTCATAGAAGACTAAAGAAACCAGAAAATATTCACATTTAAGACACTGAAATTAATTCAACAGTTCAACTGATCAGTTAATCATTGCAGCTCTAAAACACACTATGAAAAGATTGTTTTCAATGTAATTTATGCTCTTTGCCAGTGCCATCTTGTAGAAAACCCACCCAGGTTGTCTCCATTGTGTGTAACTGTGTGTAAAAGAAAGGTCAAAGGTGAGTGATGTGTTGCAGAAGTAGTTTGGAGTTAAGTTTAAATTTAGTCACCAAGTCACCTCTGGCTTTAGAAAGACACTGAGTAATATACTGTAGACATTGTTGCCTGTTGACACGTCAAGTTTGCTTTTTACCATTCAGTATGGACAGTAATGGACAATTAAGGACAATTTACTAAGTTTATTCAATTGACAGAGGTCTAAATATAACTGAAACTGGAAGTCACATGATGATGATAAACACTTTTGTGAAACCTCCATTTAGCTTCCCATGAGGCAGTTGGATAGATAGTGAAAATATGTTATTCAATAGACTGGTATGTGGGGACCATTAATGGAAAAGGTTGCTAACTATATCCTGGAGCTATTATTGGATAACCAACAGGTTCAGATGTTAAAATTCAAACTAGGTTAGTTAATCTTTTGCTGGACATTGAGTGGACCAACTCCCTGTCTTTGTCTTTCTCGGCCTTCACCTCCTCTCACTGTTATTGTAATAATGACGTTTGTACATATTTGTAGTCGTTGACTGTAGCACCATTTCTTTGTTTGCCTCTGTATTTGTCTGTATTACTTCCTCCTGCTCCCCCTTCCTCCCTCTTCCTCCCATCTCTCCTTTTATTGCTTTCCCTTTCGAGGAGCTTGCATCTGTCATGGAGCTCACTGGAGCCAAGACGTTTCCAGCATCAACCTTTGCTCCCCCCGTGCCTTCCCTCGCTCCCCCTTTGTGTTTTCTCATTTCGGTGTTTGAGTTTGCGTGTGACACAGCAGGGAGTCCCCCTCATTAGATACAGTTTCAGAGTCTTTGAGGATACAAGTGTATCACTGGCAGGAAGCGTGTCTGCAGAGGCACTGCAAATGTGGGTGTTTGCCGTAATTTAAATTCATGGCTGAATGCAGCCCACCTGATCTAGAATGTTCTGCCTCTGTTCTTCACACAGAGAGGTCTGCCTTGAATCACCTGCGAGTGTGTAAGTGTGTATGTGTGTATGTGTGTGTTCCACTCAGCAGATGGCCAGACATCCAGCGAGTAGACTAATTGAGATAAGCATGCCAACAAGCTGACCAGGCTAACAGAATTATAAGCTTGTAAGGAGGAGACATGGAAAGCCAAATGTAGCCATGGCTTGTTCATGAGCATAGCTTAAAGAAGTAATAGCTGTTTTCTGTCACTAGTAACTAGAAAGGGTGCGAAGTTCTTTTTTTCTGTTAAAGGATAAGTTCACATTTTTTTCAAGTCTGTCATAAACCAACATGATTGTGCTGCTCTAGTGATGGAGGACAGAATTCACAGTCCTATTTCTGTGCATGTATTCTAAAATTCTAAAATGAGGCCTCAGCAATGAGCAATAGAGATGAAACGGTATGAACATTTCATATCACCATTAGGCCTATAGTGACCCAAATTATCCCAGTTATCAGTATTACCATAGTATTGTTAAAATGTGCTGAGAATGTTAAAAAAAAAGTATTGATACACACTGAAATAATTTCACAAAGTTTTATATTGAAAACCTTTCCCTGCGTCTGGGAGACTGTTGTGTATTTTGGTTGATGCTAGACAGTATTAACCAGGAGTTTTTCAAAGTGCAGGAATCAAACATGACTTTATTCATCATCAGTAACTTTATTGCGGTTTATTATAAAAACGATTATCATTTCCCCAAGCTAGATAAATTATGGATGTATTCCAAAGTTACAGTCCTTTAACTACCAAATTTCCTCTTTGTTTTTCCACAGACTTTAGACCTGACTCTACACTTACTTATATTGTTACTTATATTGTTAATATTGTTCTCGCTGATGAAGACGGTATTCCTACAAAAAAAATTTTTTAGTATCTTTTTTTTTTTTTTTTGGCTTTTGGCTTTTGGCTTTATTTTTGATAGTGACAGGTGAAGATATGACAGGAAAGGGGGTAGAGAGAGAGGGGATGACACAGTAAATGGGCCACAAGTGGGAGTTGTACCGGCAGCTGCTGCAGAGGACTAATAGTCTCAGTACATAAGGCGCACGCTTTACCAACTGAGCTATAGGAGTGCCCCAATATTCCAGCTAAACTTTAGCGGTGGGCAGTATATCAGTTTCATCAAAGTCACTGCTGCCTGGATTTTGCAATACTGAGATTACTGTCATAAATGATTTGGCATACTAAAACTAATGTGCTTTACTGTGGCTGCTTTAGAACTGGAGTTACATCCACTAACTACTCGTTTCCTTGCTAATGCAACTCCCGTACAGCATGCAGACTGTGTAATTGGCTGCAAGAACTGACACAGAAGTCGTCATTTAACATTATTCCCATCACACAAGGACGTGAAGACCCACTGGATTAACTGTTTTTTTTAATGAAGGCCAGTACAAAGCAAGCTTCGGTGAGAGTAAAAAGAGCGACAATCTTTTTTTTTAAGTGGAGTATCTCGCATTATGTTTGTAATACCATAATATACGTAACTGTAAAAAAAAAAAAAAAAATCTCATTTACATAGAGCTGTGCATCCTCTGATTATGGTGATGGACTTATTCAACTGTGCAAACACAACCTCCCTCTTTCATTTGTTCAGCTACCTTCTTTAAAAGGTTGGTGTTGGCACATATCCAAAATAGGGGTGGGCGATATCGCCCTAAAATAATATCACGATAGTCATGGTATTTCTGTGATAACAATATTTCTGATGACATGAGAAATTTGGTTTAAAACTCACAATAGCAGTTGAGCTCTCCTTGCGGGATTTTTTACTCTCCTCATACTCAGCCGAGTGTTTCTGCCTGAGGTGGTAAAATTAGTTTGTTGTGTTGCCTTCTTTTGTGGTTACAATCTTCTTGCACTTTTTACATATTAAAGTGTTTTATTGTACATCTGATTTTTTGTAACCAAACCACCTCCACAGTCACTTCCCTTTTTGGAGCTAACTTCTCCACTGTGGAGCCAATAGCAATGTTACTTTCACTTTTTTCAGCCATGCTATTTGTTTCAATATTCATTTGTTTTTTATCACAAAAAACAATATAATATGTCACATGCCTAATCATAAAACCTGTTGATATCCAAGTCTGTCATGTTTAAAATGAGGTGCGTTTCTCCTTTTGACCAGAAATGTGGGCTTTTCCTTTGTGCATCCATCTCTGCCCCAGCCTCGCAAATTATTGGCCATTTGGTTGGTTTACAACACACAGAGCCGACTGTAAACAGACAAGAGGACATGTGTCGGAAACCCCAAATGAGACACATATTCCTAAGATGCTGTATACTGTACATATCCAAAGAATACTTGTAAAACCTGAATAATTCCGACACATCCAACATGTCTTAATGGAAAATGGTCCAATCAGATTTCGGCTTAATTCAGAATATCCAAACAGAATGCAGTTTGGATATTGCATCAAATTCAGAACACTCTCGCATTCTGAATAATAATGTAAAGTTAGTGTACATGTAAACATAGTCATTGTTCCTTGGTAAGCTGTGGTGGAGGGACAGTTCATGCTAAAAAGATGAAAAACTCTGGAAGATACCCTAACTCCGACTACTGAATCCTCATATTACTGTGGCTTCAGCTGAACTTTGGCACTGTGGATTTCATCCTTCCTCATTTGCAAGATTTTACACTGCAGCATGTAATTTTGACAATTCTATCGATGGCCATGTTGGAAATTAGCTTTGGCTGTAAGCACACATACAGTACATCAGACACTGCTTATGCACTTGTGAATCTTTTTCTATACTTGTTCCTCACAAATAAAGTAATGAACATTAATGTACATATGGCAATGTGTAGGATTGTTTTAACAGCTAATTGAAAAACTGTGAACTTATCCTTTAAAGACATTTTGGATTCATGAAACAAAATAATATCTTGAGCTTGAGTTAGATCTGTGTTTTCTACAGTCTTCTTGTGATGCTCTGATGATGCCTCTTTGTTTTGATCTCTGTTGCCATTGTTAGAGTTTGTGTCTTACTTTCTGTCTCACTGCTCTTGACCACCTCCAATACACACACACACACACACACACACACACACACACACACACACACACACACACACACACACACACACACACTCACTCATTCATTGTTTTTGTTTATCTTGTGTCTCGGCAGGTGTTCTCAAACAGCGATGAAGCCCCCATTAACAAGAAGCTCCCCAAAGAGCTTCTTCTTAGGTAAGATTAATAATACAGAACCATCCCCCTACACACACACACACACACACACACACAAACAATACAACACAACATACCCTGGGACAAGGGCTTAGGTCAGGGTTACTCATTAGCTGAAGCAGCCTTGAACAGTTACGTGTAGGAGTGTGTATGTGTGTTTTGTCAGGGTGTGTTTGTTTTGTGAACAGTGTGTAGATGTCTGTGTGTGTTTTTTGTATGATGTATGTTGGTCACAAGTCTGAAATGAGGTTCTGTTAACTGTGTGACCTACAGACCAATATTTTGTCCCACATGACACATAAATCCGTCAGCACACACACACTCCCACGTGTTCATCCTCCAAACTGATTTATATGTGTATTTGTGTCTGTGTGTGGTTGAAAGGGATGCACCTGCATGTAGCTGTGCAGATACATGATGTGGACTGTTTGTTTCTGCATGTTTGTGTGTGTGTGTGTGAGTGAGTGATACGCTCCTGGGCCCTATGCAAACTGTATGTCTGTGTACGTGTGCTATAAATAGCTCGTCTTAGCTGGTGGGGAATTCCGCAGTGCTGTGCTCTTCTGCTGCTCCAGCTGTGATCCACAGAGACAACCAGTAAACCCATTACTACCAGCACTGCTTTCACTGGTGGACACAAAAAGCATGTACTCACTTGCACTCGCTAGCTACAACACATGACCTACTGTCACATGTGTCATGTTGAGACACTTACACAACATCAGCTGTGAGGAAGACTAATTGTTATGGCAGTGAATCTTGTTTTTAAACCATGGAAAGTGGGTTGACTGGAGCCTTTTTTTAATTTGTATTTATAATTTTGTTCCACCCTGTCACCATGATGCACAGAGAATGATGTGGTGCATTTGTATTTTGCATCTGTGTGTGGACATATTGAATACAGAAACTCAAAAGCAACATATAGGAAATAAATTCACACCACTCCTATAATTACACATTATTTTGGAGTAAAAAGCAGTGTTTCCAAACCCTGGTTGGACACACTGCCCTGCATGTTTTAGACGTTTCCCTGCTACAACACACTTGATTCAGATGTTCATCTCGTCATCAAGGGTACATCCCAGGTCTCGTATTTGTAGTTTCTTTGCTCCTCCATTCTCACTTCTTTTGGTCCTCCATCTCCATCTAGACTGTACCAAGTCTCTTATTTCAGCTTGGAGGAATGAGGAGCGAGGAACGATGATACACAGGATACGCAGCCTTCACAGAAGTCTTTTAACCAGCTGACACACCCCCTTATTCACCAAAATTTGCTGATTGGATGCTGCAGCTGATCAGACTGATTTGATATATCGCAACATGACTGGAGTTTTATACTGGAGTGAAGACAAATGATAGATTAAATTTAGATGTATCACTTCCATGTTGTTTATTTCCTGATTCACCATCCAGTTAAAAATCTTGGTTAATTGTAGATCTTTGATGCCCAGATTGCACTTAGTCTACAGATCCGACAGGACAGTTCATGAAAATTAACTTTATGATTAAGAGTGGACGGATCACAGGTGGATGTGTCTTTGTCCCAGGAGAGGTGCAATTGTGCACTTGACACAGGAGCTGCACGTAGGGAAATGTCTGTGGCAGCCTCTCTGATCATTAAAGTAAATCATTAAAGAAAACACTCAGACTTAAATACAACACACAGCAAAGAAGTCACCTGCAGGCTCTGTTCTTAAATCTGAGAATAGTTCAGGTGGTCGGGGGTGGATGATTTACATGCACATGAGGATTTAGATGAACTCAGAGCTGATCTGCTCATCACAAAAAATAATAAGTCTTTATTAGTATTAATACAGCACAGTGTGCAGGCACATCCATCAGTTCCATCAGAAATCTTGACAGCTGTTAAAGCCGACTGACAGCTGATCCAGCTGTGATCGGCTACCGCTGTCATCAGAAATGGACATTACTTCACATGACGCTCCAGAGTAAGGGACATCTCATGTCCCATACTTTTCAGAAGTCTGATGCTGCCTATTCATTTGAATCAGGTGTGTTGGAGCAGGAAACATCTAAAACATGCAGGGCCAACCTGGAAGTTAGTATCACTCTGATTCACTCCACAAAAATAATGAGTAGCAACTATCGCTTATTTCTTATTATTGATTAATCTGCAGATTATTTTCTCAATTAATCAGTGAATCATTCTGTCAATAAAATGTCAGAAAACAGTGAAAAATGTGTACTTGGGATCAAAATTACCACCAGCTGTCAGCCAGCCAGTGCTGGTAAAATATGCAAGGGGTTTGTAGGTTTCCTTCACTCACCAGCCACAAAAACAATGGTAATCTATTGAAAAACTGGCTATTGGCTATTGGCTGGTAAAAGTGGAACATTCACTTACCATCTGGCCAGTTGACAGAAAACTTCATTTTGGACCCTGCCTGCAGCCCAAAAGTAAGGTATTCACAGTACTCATTTTATTTGAGCAACAGTCCAAAATCTAAAGATATTGACAAGATTTGACAAAGAAAAGCATCAAATCTTCACATTTGAGAAAGCGGAAGCAGCAAATATTTGGTATTTGGTACTGAAACATGACTTAAATGATTATTAGATTATAAAAATAGCTGCTGATTAATTTTCTGTGAATCAACTCATTGACTAATTATTGCAGTTCTAAAATGAAATGTTCTTAAAGGTTTCCTACCAAAGGGTTGGAACCACTGGAGCAGTTCGCTCATGTGGTATGTGTTGGCAAGTATGTTGCCATAGGGGTATTTGTTAATTAATGTGATAATTTGATTAGTTAGTATTGTCCTTAGCATTACTGTTCATATTTAATGTGGCACTGTGAGTGAGCCTGACTACCTGATTTGTTTTCGCATTGTCTGCCTTTCAGGTGGTGCATTGTAAACAGCTGTTATCTAGGCCAGTACAGCATGGATATAAACTGTGAAAACTGTGCCGTGATGTACAGAAGAACTGTCTCGTCTGACAGACGAGCCTCAGAGAGAGTTCAGAGTGGTTCAGGGTCTTCTTACCCAGAAGCACTGACTCAGCACGCTCCCTACCACCACCCAAATTCATGTCTAACCAGAGTTACTATGGCAATCGGTCCTAGACTTGTGGTGAAGGCTTGACTCTCTCTTATCTAGCCGTGCTTGAAGGGCCAGGTGTACATTTTGTCAACAAATGGGACCATGCTCCATTAAAATCCCGTTATGTCAGAAAAAACAGGCATTCCCAGGCAGGATTTGAGAGAGCAATCAAGGGCTGCTAACTTATTTTCGGTTCTGTCTGTATTCAGAGGCAGCAGTGGGGCTTTCTTGTGTGAAGTAAAGTGAAAAAATATACTGATGATGTTGTTGTATCTGAATTTGGCTCTATTATATCACCTCACTGTTATGAAAAGTCCACGTCAGTGATACAGCTATAGTTTATCTGAATTCAACAGTCTTCAACAGGCTTCATCTAAAGAATGAGGGCTGTTCTCAACATGCTTTTATAATCTTTTTTTAAATACTGTTATTTTTTTCCTAAAACTAAGTTTATACATCCAGCTTATCTGTGTCTAATTTTACAGTTAATAATAATGAAAATGTTCATAATGATGGAATTTATAAATTAAACAAGTAAACATAAACAGTAACAACAGCAAAAGAAGAAAAAAGAAAGGGGGGAGACAGAAAGGTTAGATTCTGCACACTCTTATGTACATTAAATACATTATGATTTATGCATTTATCTGTACATTTACCCATACATATACATAGTCATACACAGATATACATGCCTGGCCATACAAGCTAAAGAAAGGGAGTGGTCAGTTACAGTTTTTGATGACGTAGTTATTTTGGATCATCTAAAGCCTTAAATCCACCTTTCTCAAACACATCTTCCATATTCCTTTCTTGATGAGTCACTTTTTTAAAATCTTCATCTTGACTAAAATCATTTGGATGTTTTCCCAGTAAGACATGCTCTGCTTTTAGATACAGAGGTTTATTTTTAAATAAGTTTCATAAACTTAAAAACTTCTTACCAAAATACATTTAATAATTTGCATTAATAAAAAATATGCAAATAATTTGATTTTCTCTCACTGTGGTTCCTCCAGCACTGAGAGCTTGAACCTCTATTATATTTATAAATAGAAGTATCTCATTTATTTCCCAAGCAAAATCTCTCTAAAATAAGAAATTGTTGGTTTTGTGAATTTCTTATAACATCCTTTCAAGCATGCTTTTATTACCCAGTGCTCATTTTCAAATAGGACACAAACCAGAACTCACCAAATCATATTGACTGATCACTTCCCTGTAAGTATGATTAACAAGAATTCTTATGTCGTTGGTAAAAGGCCTCACACTCGCACATAATGGAAAGTCAGATTGTGTTTGATTAAAACAGACAGCCAATCAATGATCAGCGTCACAGCCATTAACCAGTTATTAGAAAGGGAGATCAATGGGTGCCTGCTTGATTGGTCAACTTCTCTGGTGGCCTGAAATCACTCCATGCGTGCGTGCATGTGCTCGATGTGTTCGATTGCACGTGTGTGGGTGTCTTTGCATCGCTTTGTCGATTACATGCATGCACTCCCTGACACAAGACTCCGGTATAGATTATAGGGACATGTCCCAACATGCCCTGGCCCTACACACATCAAAACACACAGCCTTTGTCTGCATCTATATGAAGGAAACAATGGCCAGCTCCTGTTTCCTAGGGTTAAAAGGACATTCAGATCCCAGCTGCACTCAAAGCATTGGCACCATGACAATTCTTTGAATACCTCAAATTTTCTATAGATTGGCCCTTTAAGGCACTTCTATGAGCAGCAAAAAGCCATTTAATCAGTTGTGGTATACATCCTTGGTTTGTCCAGCTGTATATGTATGTACAGTATGTTTGTCTGTCTGTCTGTCTGTCCCCATGTTGTCTGTGGCCTTGCCTGTCTGAGTGCCAGAGATTACTCATTGGCAGATTAATGGATTGAGCTGACCCAGTAGCCTGCTGCATGCAGCCCTTTGTGGCTGAGCGGCCCACAGCTCAAACACTGCCTGTCTGTGGGGCTACCAACCAAACACAGGGGGTTGTTCTCCTCTCTACAAACGCGGAAAAACATATATTAAATCCACACATAATGTGTATGTTATCAAACATAAAGTTAGAGAGAAATTTAGCTCTGTTTGAGAGTGATCAGTGATTCTGTCTTTTTGTCTCTCTTTCTAGAATATTCTCCTATCTAGATGTGGTTACACTCTGTAGGTGTGCCCAAGTGTCCAAGGTAAGCACTTCCCTCTCTACACCTCCAAACAACCCACTGTGTGTGGACTAACACACTTGTTGTTTTAAGAGAATGGATTGATGTAATTCTAAACTACGGCATGGTTAAATTCACACCAGTCTACTGTTATTAAATCCCTTGGAAATGTCTGTGACATAGTGCCATCTGCTGGTTATGTTTAAGTGGACCACTGTTTAGCCACTGCAGCTGAAAGCCATTTATGAATGAGCTATCTGTGAATAATAAGGGCTTGGCACATGGACTGTGAATGCAGAGCTGTGGTGGCTGCTTCACTTACATCAACTTCAATGTATTTCTATAGGAAGCAGTGTTATTTCTCTGTACCTGTGACAAAGCACAAATTATAGGTTTTATCTTTGTCTATTATATATGTTGTTATTTTTAATTGTAGGGTATTTTGTATGCGGGTGTTCTGTGTAGTTAAGTTTCCAACCACTTTTTTGCTTTGTCAGCTGATTCTTTTCTCGATTAATTGATTAATTGTTTTGACAATAAAGTAAACAGTGAAAAGGGTCAGGGTTAAGAGAGTTAATCCCCATTCTATGTTCTTAGAACCCAGGGTGACAATTTACAATGATAAAAAAAAGCCCATTTCTGTCAAAGTGACATCATTATAATTAGAAGCTTTCTCAAAATAATTGGTTCATATCTCAAAATATTATAAAACTCTCTTGAAATAATGACTTAGTATCTAAAAATAATGACTTAAGATCTCAAAATAAGTTAGTATCTCAAAATAATGATTTAATATTGCAAAATAATGAATGAGTATATCAAAATAATGAGTTAGTATCTCAAAACAATAAGAAACTTTCTCAAAATAATGGCTTACTTGACACAAAATAATGAGATACCATCTCAAAATTAGTTAGTATCTCAAAATGATGCATAAGTATCTCAGAATCTCAGTCATTATTTGGGTTAAGTTTCTTATTTTTTTAGATGCTAAATCATTATTTGGAAAAAGTTGCTCATTATGATGACTTACAGAATCTTAATTTTTACATCACATTGACAGAAATGGTCTTCCATAAAAATCCTCACTTTAGAGAGGCTGTAAGAAGTGAAAACACACAGAGCCAAACCCATAGAATGCCGTACAGTCGAGGTTGATCCACTGTGTTCATTCATTTTTCACACATATTATGATAACAGAATCTCCATTCACCTTCCATCGCCCCCACCTCTGTCTGACCCACATGTCTGTCTCTGTCCACAACCTGTCTGTCTGTCCTCTCAGGCGTGGAACGTCCTGGCCCTAGATGGCAGCAACTGGCAGAAGATTGACTTGTTCAACTTCCAGACAGACATAGAGGTGAGGGGTGTGTTGATGACAGAGAGAAAAAGAGAAGAGTGATGGGGCAGAATGGACAGTATTTGTATGTGCTTGCCTCTAAAGTGTGTTCTGCACGTGTGTACTTGTTGAGTAGCATTATCCAGCCCAAGGCTTAGTGCTGGGTCAGTAGGCTTTGGTGTTGACTGTGACGTCACAACTGATCCTCTGTCTTGTGGCTCTGTCCATCTCTTTCTCTCTCTGTCCCTGTATTTCTCAGGGCCGGGTGGTGGAGAACATTTCAAAGCGTTGTGGAGGCTTCTTGAGGCAGCTGAGCCTCAGGGGCTGCCTGAGCGTGGGAGATGCCTCCATGAAGTGAGAGTCTCATTGATACAAAAAGCATGGTTCTGCTTTGACTTTTACCAAAAGTCTTGTTGGTTTGATTACTTGCTAAAGTAATTATGTTCACATGTGATTATGTTTAAAGTTTAAGCAGCTTGTACCGCTTTGGTCCCAGGGGAGTCTCTGCTAGAGACTCTTTTTTTTACTCCATTAAATCTCAATTTACTGTACACACACAAATACAACAAAAGACAAACAATGTTGTACATCTTGAGCTGTTCATTCATACAGTTTAACTTGATGTTTTTTATTGCTTCTATAACCAACTGATTTAAAGAAGTACAAGCTACTCTTTTGAGAGTAAAAAATAGAAACATACACTAGCTGTACAACAACCTCCCAGAGGCCCATAGATGACTCTGTTAATTGGCTCCCGAGCAGCTCCCAGCATCTGACTTCTTATTTATTCAATGAAGCGACTCTTGAGTAATTCCACTTCTCCCTCTCCACTGTTCAACTGTTTCCCAGGACGTTTGCTCAGAACTGCAGAAACATCGAAGTGCTTAACCTGAATGGCTGCACCAAGATCACAGACAGCACCTGTGTCAGCCTCAGCAAGTTTTGCTCCAAACTCAAACAGCTAGATCTCACCTCCTGTGTGTCCATCAGCAACCACTCCCTCAAGGCCCTCAGGTAGCCCCGCACATTTGGTATTGTCCTGCCTACTTAAAGACTACTCGGGTGGCTGTTTACAGGTGGGGTTGTATGAGGTACTTGTTGATAGTCAGTGTATTAGCTACAGTGGTCAGGATGGCCACAGATAAGAGAAGCAGAGAGGAATACCAGCATAAAAACTAAGCAATACACTGCTGTGGACATGGTCAGCAACAAGAAGTGTTTTTACCACTTAAAAAAGATCCACCTAACAAAAATCAATATTAGTTTAAGTGTATGTGATTTTTTTTTAGCATATTTACCCTTTTGTGATGGGAAACCGCTGATAAATATAAGCCAAATATCACTTTCTCCAAACCAACTAAACTCTATAGGCGATATCAGTAATTTTACCCTGCAGAACACAGTAGCTGCTGGTTTACTGCCTTGATCAGCTAGTTTGTTTGTGTTATTGTGTGACTTCGGTGAATCCAAACTAACCCTTTAAAACAGTGAAGTCACTCAGGAACACGAAACAAACTTATAGATTGAGGCAGAAGTAGACCAGCAGCTCCTGTGTTCTGTGGAGTAAAATTACTGTGGAGTTTGGTTGGTTTGGAGTGAGTGATATTTGACTTATATAACAGTGGTTTTCCATCACAAAAGGCTGTCTGACGGCAAGGTAAAGCAGTGCAATTGCCAGATCAATTCATTGCTTAGTTTCCTTTCTGGTACTCCTCTCTACTGCTAGTAAAATCCTGACAAGCTCATACAACCTCACTTCAAATAATCCAAACTACTTCTTTAAACCTAAACCCATAGAACACAACCCCTATTAACCCGTTAAATAAAATAGTTTGTCCACACAAATTTTTTATTGAACTTAAGGAAATGATGAATGTACACAGGTGTAATATAAGATGTATCTACATTTGGTTCACATCTGTTTTGTTTATATCTTCATTATTAATGTATGTGTGTGCTTAGTGATGGCTGCAGAATGCTGGAGATGTTGAACCTGTCATGGTGTGACCAGATCACACGTGATGGCATTGAGGCTCTGGCTAGAGGCTGCAATGGTTTACGAGCACTTTTCCTCAGAGGTTGCACACAGGTACAGTAATGGTAGCACACACACACACACACACACACACACACATACACACAAACACACACCAGCGCATGAATATATATTTGCTTCCAGTGGAAATTTAAGCTTTCTTTATTTGAATTTTAAGGTTTTTAGCCTTTCCCAGAGTACTTCTATTCCATGTGGAAATACAATTCTAATTAAACGCTTAAATATCATGAAAGATACAAAAAAAAATTACAAAAGACCATAAAAATACCAAGATCTCTTGAAAGGAGTAACTTGGTTAAAACACTTTTACTTGATCCAGTTTTTATCTTCCATGCAAGACACTGTGTTATCAGCTGCCAGAGGACACTGTTCACTACAGTTTACTGTAAACAGGTTCCTCTGGTGGTGAGGGCAGCTCACAATATCCATCAGCTGGGGAAAATGTTGAAGCTACAGAAAATTCAAAACAAAAACCTATACATTCCCATATTATTGAAAAGTTACTTATTAAAGAGGAATGTGACCTTTTCCCTACTTGCTCTTCCCAACACAGTACATTTTCCATCCCATGGATTTTTTTTTCAGTTGTGTTTTAATCTCATTGGTTGTTTTTTTTGTTGATGTAGTGGTTTGTCAGGCTGGCATTTCTTTTCTACTTTATTACTCTGCCTGAAAAAAATATCATGAATCATCTTTTTGGGCTCACAGGGGACAGTAGTCACATGTGAATTGATTTAACTGATTGAAAAAAAAAAAGAGCAAAGGATTCTCTAATTTAATTGTTAACTGCCAACTGATTGTTAGCAGATACATAAACACACGTATACACTGAAATATACATAAAGTATTGATCTAGGTGTTTGATTAACAATACGTTGCATTTTTTAATTTTAACCCAGTTGGACGATGGAGCGTTGAAACACCTTCAGAAACACTGCCCAGAACTCACCACCATCAATATGCAGTCTTGCACAGTAAGACAAACATTTTGTTTGTGGGAGGGAGATGATAATGCATGAGGGATGTGTCTGTACGCCTCTTGTGTTTTTGTAATTTGTCTTGTGTGTCTGTTGTCGCCAGCAAATAACAGATGAAGGCCTGGTCAGTCTGTGCCGAGGATGCCACAAGCTACAGATCCTTTGTGTGTCTGGTTGCAGTAACATCACTGATGCCTCGCTCACTGCAATGGGGCTCAACTGTCCCCGACTCAAGTGAGGAAAACACACACAAGTATAAGGACACAAGGACATCAACAGCTTGTCTCAGTATCCACAAAATCTTCCTCTCAGGCAGCGTGACTACTATGATTTCCAAAAATGGACTAGAGTTGTCATAGATATTTGTGGTTTTGCAAGTAAAGGTACCTGGAAATGCCAGAATCCACAGAAAGTCTATTTTTCAATGTTGTCCTTCCACAAACAAAAGAAAAGGACCCAAACACTGTCTAAAGCTTGGAAATATAAGATAGAACTGCCAAGGTTACAATCCGACAAAGGATATCATGATCACAAACCTAGTTAAGAATTTTTGACACCGTAGTGCAGTTCACTAGATCCCTCTTCATACTCAACTGGCTAATTTTGATTGACCATGGTTATAGAGCTGAGGGATATGCAAAAACAAAAGTAAACAATGTTTTGACATAATTGCAGTTGTGATATGAGTCAGTTTTAGTGGAAATGGTAATTTGCATTTGATTTTCATTGGAAAAAAAAAAAGATGATGTGATTTTTGCCTGGGTATGTGTCAAACCAACATGTTCCCTTACATCTGGAGAATGTGATTTGTAGGCCCGGGGCATCTCATTAGGATGGAAGCCCATTTCTGCCAGTGAAAGAAAAAACTATCCCCATGGTGAGGCATAATTATGAGAATTATAAGTATGAGATCAAGTTCATCTTTATTTCATAATTATGACTTTTGATCTCTTAATTTCAAATTTTTTTGTCTAATAATTGTGACTTTTGATCTCAAAAATTCGACTTTTTGACTCATAATTTAGACTTTTGTCTCGTGATTATGGCTTTATCTCATAGGCTTGACTTTTTAATCTCATGATTTCCACTTTTTGTCTTTTGACTTTTTATTATTTTTTCTCTCATTCAATTCTTTATCTCATAATTGATTTAAGTTTGTTTTTATCTCAAAATTTCCATTTATAATCTCATAATTATGACTTTTTATCTCTTAAGTATGATTTTATCTTATTCTGAGTTACTATAGAGTTTTTTTTTTTCATAGGCAGAAGTGGGCGTCCATACTGTAGCACCACAATACTTTTATGTTTCAACACATTATACCTTTATCAAATAATTGCAGCTCCTGTGTTTTGGATATTGCTCTTAGCTATACTGTGATTTTGATAATATTTCAATTAATTGTTCAGCCCTACTTTATAACACGCCACCCTAAACGAAACATTCCAAGTAGCCTTTACAAGATGCTTGTGCATGTCTGGTGTGTTCTCAGGATTCTTGAAGCTGCACGATGCTCCCATGTTACGGATGCTGGGTTCACTGTGCTGGCCAGGGTGAGTCACACTTTGCTCTTTTTGTCTTGTCATCTTTGAAAATTTTGTTGTGTCAAGCATCAATTTCACCTTGATATCTTTAAGTGTTATTGGATGATTTGTGTTTTTCTTCACAGAATTGTCACGAGCTTGAAAAAATGGACTTAGAAGAATGTATTTTGGTGAGACAATTTGTGTTTTCCTTGTTTATTCCCCACATTGTGCTCATGGTATTTATTTATGCTGAATGTGGCATAATTCTTGGCTTAGATGTATTTGTCTTGGTAGAGATTAGATAGTAGAAAAAAGACAGAAGCGATTGTGTGCTTGGTGGGGTAGGTTTCCTGCTAGGAAGGGGAGAGTGAGCAATGACCTCAGTGTTTAAATTAATTTTGACAGAAAGCAGAGAGGGAGACAGAAAAGAAGTGACTCAGGAAAAAAAGTTATTTAGCTGGGTATGAAACTAGATACAAAATTGCAACACCTGCTTCCAAAAACAGTGAATTAAGATTCTCAGTTGTCTCTAGACATGTGAGAACAGTTTGTTAATCAAGCTTGTCCTCTCCACAGGTGACAGATAACACCCTGGTTCAGCTCTCTATCCACTGCCCTCGCCTGCAAGCACTGGTAAACCTGCACTTCTGATTTTGTGCCAGCTTCAGCGTACGTATGGAGCTTTAATCCATCTATCTGTGTGTCTTCAACCCTGTCTCCTGTGTCCCGAATAGTCCCTGTCCCACTGCGAACTGATCACAGATGATGGCATCAGAGCTCTGAGCAGTAGTACCTGTGGCCAAGAACGCCTCACCGTGGTGGAGCTGGACAACTGCCCCCTCATTACCGATGTGACCCTGGAGCACCTGAAGAGCTGCCATCGTCTGGAGCGCATCGAGCTTTACGACTGTCAGCAAGTCACCAGAGCCGGCATCAAACGCATCCGGGTCAGTGGAAGTCATGGGAAAATAAAGGCTGTTTTGGATCATATAGAATCTGCTATTGTTGGGGATTTGATCAGTGACTTTTAAAAAACACTTCTGTGCTTATTTATCCCCTACCTTATTTTGTCTTAAAATCAAACACCAAAGTTTATAGTTGAAGTAAACAAGTAGTTCAACATTTTTGGAATCTCCTCTTTCTAGTAAAGAGTTAGATGAGAAGATTAACACCACTCCTAAATGTGCCTGTTAAATATAAGACTATGGCCAGCAGCTGGCTAGCTTAACTTAGCATAAAGACAAGACAAAGGAGAAACAGTTAGCCTGGCTCTGTCAAAAGGTTAAAATATGCACCTATCAGCACCTCTAAAGCTCACTAATAAACATTACACATCTTGTTTGTTTAACACAGTGGCCAGCAACCTGCGGCTCTGGAGCCGCATGTGGCTCTTTTGCCCTTTTCTAGCGGCTTCCCGTGGTTTTGACCAAAAATTATATGGAAATAAATAATATTTTAAGCATCATTCAACATTGTTGTAGGATTTAAGTGATTCTTTCATTCTCCAATTGTAAAAATGTGTAGCTCATACATGAAATTAAAAAGAAGTTGTAATATTTGGTTTACTATTATGTGCGTTGTAGCCGACATCTATGGCTCAATCTTAAGTCTCCCTAGGCTAGCTATGGAGGCCAAATCCAAAAAAGAAAAGTCTCTGAGGAAAATAGAGAATATGATAGTTGCGGCTCCAGACAGATTTTCTTTTTTGGCCAAAAATGGCTCTTTTGTTAGTAAAGGTTGCAGACCCCTGGTTTAACACACACAAAATCTGAAGTGTAAAAACAACAATTTGGGGTTTCTCTGCGGGTTATGTACAGTAACTAACCAGCCGTGAATCTGGGAAATTTCAGTGTTTCCAGTCTTTGTACTAAGCTAAGTTAACTGTCTATAACTGTCAGGCATTTAAGGGCTGTCTAAACCAAGAACTATAACTACTATCATTGTAAAAATTGTCCTAACTCATGTGAATGACCGAGTCTGTGCCCCAATAAAGCTGTGGTCTGGTCTGAACCAGCCACTTGAGGTAGAATGATTTTTACAACAATATATTTATAGTTATTGTTATAGATATAGTTTTTGGTGTGGATGGCCCTTTATAGTGATGTAACTGGGAATGCTTTTCATCATAGAGATAGATCAGAAGATTGTCTTGTTTTTGCGTCTTCTACATGGAGTCTTGTGCAAATGTGTGCACACATCTCTGTGCCTGACTGCCTGTCTGTGGCACAGCAGCCTGATATTGAGTGAGACCACAGAATGGTGACTACAGACGAGAAGAGGCTGCATCAGAGCTAAAATGGCATATTTTGAAATTAATTTAGCTTATTGTCAATCAGATGCAGATACCAAAAAAAAAAAAAAGATTCCAATAATGGTAAAAATACTGTTTCAATAATCAGCTGATAATTGGTAGACCCCAGCAGGAGAGTGGCATTGATCTTCTCATCTAACTTTTGGCAAGTTAATAGGCATATTTCTCAAAATGTTTATAAAAGTCAATCCATTCTTGTAATGAAAAATAGAATCATGATTACACATAGGGCTGCGCAATATATGTTAAAAAAAATCATATTGTGATTATTCTGACAGATGATGATTCACGATTAGTGGGAAGGATCATTTTTGCAACACAGTTTTCATTTTCACTGAAAAAACTATTAAAATCTTGATGACGTGACATTTGTTGACAAACATGTTTGTTTACATCTGGAGAACATGATTTGTTGACCAAGACATCTCTGCAGAACTACAGTACTTCATTATAATGCTGCTTTGTAACACACTTTTTTCCTTTTTCAGAAAAACTGAGGCTTCTGAGATTTGAATGTTGCACTTGCCCACATTGCGATTTCAGTAATGTTTCTATTAATTGTGCAGCCTCGGTTATATGCTTCTTCTGTTTGTTTGTTTGTTTTGTTTTGTTGTTGTCTTTTTATAACTTTGTATTAACACACCTCTTCCCTACACAGGCCCACCTTCCAGAGATCAAGGTCCACGCCTACTTTGCCCCAGTGACACCCCCTCCTTCTGTACATGGAGGTGGCCAGCGTCTGTGCCGCTGCTGCATCATCCTCTGACAGTGGAGGGCCAGGGGGGGCCACCTCTGTCTACAGGTCCTGCTGCTCTGATATGGGCTGATGAAACAGGGTGGGAGGGAGGGGGAGGGGACTGGGGTAGGTGTAGGGGAGAGGAGGGGCTGGACCCACTCACTGCTCCTGATCACTGATCAATACATAGACTGATCGCCACTGATCAGTTGAACCTGCCCCTCCTCTCTCCTCTTGCTCACCAATCAGTGCTGCAGCAGCCCCTGAGTATGGGGCGTGGAGGGGGTGGGTGGAAAGAAAATGGATGGATGGACTTTATCTCTCTCTGTCTCATTCTCTCTCTCTCACTGTAAAGACAAAAACAGGTTGTCCATTCTTCTCCTTACACCCCCCCGACTCCCCACCTGCGGGCGTAGAGGACTGCATCTGGACGGCTGGAAATGGGGGAGGGGTGTCTGAACTGTGGAACTACAATGCATCATGTTCAAACTAAAAAAAAATGACGATATTGTCATCTTGGACTATGGAGTATCATCTCAACCAATCACATGACACCTCTATGTGACCATCCTGTGATTCATTCTGCTTCGACCAATAAACACGCAGCATGGAGGGGAAGAGGAGAGCTGAGATCTTCTGGATATAAACAGTGAAGCTTCAGCACAGCCAGCTCAATTCTCTTGTGTGGAAGAGTTGAGGGAAAAGAAGTACAGAACGGGACATGTGACATATTTGTGCATCTGAGAAACTTTTGTTAAGATTTTTGATTCTGTTCGTACAGAGAATGTTTTGCAAAATGGAAAAAAAAGAATTACACTTAAGGCAACTCACTCAAAATTGGGGTAGGCCAACAAAAAAGTTTCTTTTCTTTTCTTTTTTTTCAGTGCTTATTGTAATTGTCCATGCCTGTCTATCCAGAGAGGGAGTTTGTCATTCTTTTTGAAATGAAAAAAAAAAGAAACTGTTGCTGTTTGACAAAAAAAGGACCTATGATTCAGACCCTCAGCGTCTAAAAGTGTTATGTTGTTGACTCTATGCTACTGGGATGAGTGGCCTCTCCTGTGCACTGTGTGGTTATGGTGGCTTGTAGGCCCTGATCCAATCCTGTCAGTAGCCCTGTGCACTAGCTCCTACTTGACCACTTAAAGGAGAAATATGTAATATATTTACTGTGTTAAATCATAAAATGACCAGGTCATAAGAGATTAAGGAAACATGCTCAGTTGAAATACTGGGTATAGCTATCACGTTCTCTTTCAAAATTTTGTATTCCAGGCCAGAGTGACTGTTTTTGTTTGGCCATTTCACATTTATTAGAATTCAAATTAATGCTGAATGTTTGCTCAATGCCTTAGTGTCTGTTTATGAGTTGTAAGAAATCATTAATAATCATTTAGAAGGAGTAGATGTTTATAACGGTTAAACTGAGCAAAATGTTAATCGAGTCTGGCGGGCAGGAAGACAGGCAGTCATTGAACTCCAACTCCAGAGTGTGTATTTTCAGAGCAGCTGGCTTTTGTTGTCAGGGTAACAGGCTTAGCTTTACATCAGCGGCAATTGACAGTTATAAACATCTGATCAACTTACAGTGTAGGAATCATTGCTTGTCGGTGTCAAAATATGTTGTACTCATCTTGCGCTCCTGTTAAGTGTCCCTGCAGCCTGCAGGCAACCTGCCAGAACTTCAAGTCTGGGAAATACTTGCCAACCCTCATGATATTCCTGGGAGACTCCCATTTTCATTGCCATCTACCAGTTTCCTCCCAGGGTCCCACTTCTCTTGGTTTCTGATGAATTTTAACACCTTTACTTCATTATCATAAACTGTTTCTGGCACTGTGACCTATGACTCTAACAAAGAGAGGATAAGACTTTCTTACAGAAAGTTAAATTTTCTAAGAGCAGCGTAACTAACAGACCACTAGAAAAACATTTGTAAAATTTTTATTTTCTTCAAAATGCTGTGGTCCAGTTGTGTTTCTTAGCTAATAAGTGTCCGTTATAAGTCATTTGCAGGCATCTATGTGCAAAAAAAGTGTACTTATTATTATGTTATTTCCATTCATTAAAAGTCACCAGAATTGAACCACTCACCAGAACCTCCCGCTTTAGTTACACAATCCTCCATTTTTGTGGTCTAAAGGAGGGGGAAACAACTCGCTGCAACCATGTAAGGATGTGGATTCAATTTATTCAATTTAAGTGATTGGTTTATTTTAGTTTGCCATTTGAACTGCAGTACTCACTTTTGAACGCTAGGGTCTTACATATTTCTCCTTTAAGCATTTGTTTACATCCTGGATTAGGTTAGCACCACAGAAAAAAAAAACTTGTTTACATTGGTAGGTTTCCAGTCTCCCTACTATTCAGAGTGACAAAACTGTGGTACACCCACTGTTTTTAACTGGACTGTATTCAAATTTATTGCTGTGTGTATTTGGATATCAATCAGGGCTAATGTTGGTGCAACTTTGCTTCAAAATGAAATGGAAATTTGCTCAGAGCTGAGATAATAGGCATGAGAATGTGAGCAAAGGCACCTCGACCTTTTGACAATCACATGAATTTATGTATTTGAAAGTTACTTTAGTGTAGTTTTTAGGAATTGGCAATTTACTGATGATGTAGGATTTAATGAATTGTCTGATTTAAATATACTGCACTCACATAATGCCCCAAACAGCACATGAGAAATTATTTAGAATTAGCCACAGGTCTGATGAGATCTGCCAATCTGATGTATTTAAATGCTAAGCAACAAATTCCCACTCATCCAATCCTACAAATGTGACAACAGAAATGTCAAATGGAAAACCAACTGTTTATGTATAAAGTCACTCCTTCAGAACAACAGGATCTTGCCATGCCGAGTAACATGTATTGGGAATGAAACACCACTACTCAAAGCACTGAAAATACAACAAAAACAGAAGCAGCTCGCAGTATTGTGCTAAACAAGAGACTGGCAAGTGCTGTGTAGTGCCAAGTGCTCAAAGAATGGGGAGATTGGCAGGACGATGGATGGGACTGAAACAAGGAGAGCAGACAGACTGATGAAGAAAGACTCAGATGGACTCGGATACAAAGCTGACTTGACTGGCTGTGATACTAATGCCCTCTCTTTGACAGCTGTTTTAACAGTTTTATGTTTAAGAAAATAAAGAAATAAATGAAAAAAATAAACAAATGAATAAATAAAAGTGACTAATAGTAACTGTGCTTTGTCTCTCTGGTGTGAGATTTTGTCTGCCAGTATCTGAAGACAGAGTTGGCAGGAAAAAGTACTTAGATCTTTTA
>JAJHUR010073521.1:8122-38433 GCA_027495735.1 Lutjanus campechanus
TTTTTTTTTTTTTTTTTTTTTTTTGAAGGTCAGTTAAATAACAGCCTAGTCTCTGCCTGTATCTAGGCAACAGTTCTGCATTGATAAAGCAATTATAGTCAGTTTAACATGAGGACAGATTGAATAAAGGAAATAAATACAATTATTCACCTGATATCAACAATTAAGCCTATGATCCATAACATTAATATAGTGATAATTAATCTTCTGTAAGTTACAGCTTAGATAATATTCATTAATGAAAGGTCAATAGGCAGAAAGGAGAGAGAGATTAAAGTAAATTTCTTTGTCTCACTTCAATAAACTGCTTTCTGTGGTAATCAGTCTCAAATAATGTGCTGTCACATGTCACAAAATTAGGTTATCCCCTGCTCTTGCCTTTATTGATACACATTTTGTCTTTTTTACCAGTTCCTTGGGTGCAGATGCCAAGGGGACAGAAAATACATATTTAACAGAAGCCAACTCGAGTTCTTAAATAATTTACACAATTACAACACTTTTTGAAGGTTTGGTTTACACCCCTCATCTATCATGCTTAGTGGTGTGAACATCAATAATCAAAACCGAAGGGCAGAATCAACAGTTCTCCTGGTAATAATATTTATTTATTTAATAATTATTTATTTTCTCTCTCCACTCCAGCCTAGTTGCTGTGTCTGGCATAGAGTGACCAGTTGTCCTGACAAATTACAGGAAGTTATCTATTATTTGTCTCAAAAATGAACCATTATGATAATCGATAAT
This sequence comes from Lutjanus campechanus, assembly GCA_027495735.1. Taxonomy (NCBI): domain Eukaryota; kingdom Metazoa; phylum Chordata; class Actinopteri; order Lutjaniformes; family Lutjanidae; genus Lutjanus; species Lutjanus campechanus. The sequence goes on from JAJHUR010073521.1 coordinate 8,870, forward strand.
GTAAATAACATATGAATTGTAAAATATGTAAGAGTATTGTTGATATGTTTTCACTTTCACTGTTTTCACGTTGCCCTGATTAGACTATGAAATAATGGATTGTTGGTGTCATTTGACCAATTTTATACCAGATGACTCAGAGTGCAGCCGCCAATGGGGGAGGAAATAAAAATAAAATGAGTTACAGTCTGATGTTACCCTAAATTATTCTGTACATTTCTACCCTTCTGACATGACACATTAACCCCTACCTCTCCCGTCCCAAATTTCACCCATTCGCATCTGGTCACCCTAGTCTGGCCTGTGTTCGAAGAAAAAAAACAAAAAACAACACTCATAGACGACACAGCGTAGATTACACACACACGCCATTATATCACACCTGACACCATATAGACTAGCATACAGACTTTATCATTTTAAGGCAGAATTTGAAAATGTAAATGATAATTATCAGGGCATGAAACCAATGCTCTGTTCATCTTTATGAATCAAGACTTGATCGCCTAACAATCGCATAGTGGTCAGTGCAAAAAAAAATTTAAATCAAAAAATCAAATCATAACTTCAACATCAACAGGCAAAATGAATCGTGGATTTGGAGAATCGTGACACCCCTAATGATGTGACTGAGTAAGTGACCATAAAACTATAAAACACCTGCTTTTAGAATAGAGTTTGGTTTAACAGTCTGCCCACTAGAAAGACCTCCAGGAACAGGGGGTATTTTAATGTGAATAATTCACAAAAATTCATCTGACCTCCCTTCTAATAAAGTAACAAGTCCAGGGCTGAATTCCATTACTATCCTCTCCAAAGTTGCAGGGAGATCTTTCGCCCTTGACTAGCTCTACAAATTTAAAAGTCAGTTCAAGACCGTAGAAAGTCAGTATTGTTTTTAACTTAATGACAGGACATTCTGACATTATCAGACAGGATTTGTGAGGTTGGAGGTTTTTCTCCACTGAAGAGTAAAAACTCCCTCATGTGAAGTAAAAACAAAAAACTCAGCACAGTCAGATGCTGTTTTCGCTCTAATATACAACTTCTTCTTAACAGCACAATGAACACATACATTTGTAATGTGGAGTCGACCTTCTTTCTCTGGGTTACATCAGACTAGAAATTCATCAGACAAGGTAATAGCGTGGTAATCCTTTGCCTCGCTTTGTTACAAACTACTGTAGAATTCATAACTCCATACATGCACCCACGCATAAACAGCAAACATACAAAACCTATCACACACACACACACACACACTGTCACACTCAGACACACAGTTTGTTCCATATTCACGGTGAGCAACAGGTGTGATAACAGCCTGCGTGAACTCTGTGATTCTCAGCGTGGAGAGTGAGTAGGTGTTTGTGTTTTGATGATTAGTTAAGGATGAATACATGCCAACACATTAGGCCTCATGCAGCCAAAACACACACACAGTTTTGCCAATGTCCCAAGAGGGGTTTAGCAACTTCTCACCTACACCCACTGCCTGTAAAGTAATTGCCTGAATAACATCTATCCACTACCTCTTATTACGTGACAAGGCAAAGCTGATGCCCTTGGATGAAAATGTGTAAATAAAAAGAAACAACCTTGCATTTTTACAGTCATTGTGCTCGTGCTCAGCATGAGCAGATTAGTGTTCATGACAGCTGTGAAGCTCCATCTTTAGTAGCCAGTAACAAAGATATTTTTATACCAATGGTTGGTGGCATTTTTTTGGAAGTGCACAATGGATTCTGTCAGTTCAATACACAATTGGAAAGAAAACGGGAGCCAAAACATGGAGAGAGCCTGTGAAGAATAAAAGAAAGCCTTCTACGTTGTAGACATGAACTGTAATTTAGTTTAATAATGAACTAAAATTACTGCCTTGCAGATGTAAGCCTCCACCAACCAGTCTAGCTGCAGCTTACAGTACATCCATGTCTGTCCAGATCTTTACTATACATATTATAATATGTGCAGCAAAGATTTTGCTGGAATTTAGTAAAAAGTATTAACTGTATTTTTGGCAAAATGGAAATGGTCACTATATTGCCATGTGGGATTCCTGTGAATAATTAATTAATTTAAAGTGAGAAACATGCTGTCTTCACTTAGAAACTATTTTTACAGGAGTACAGAGGACTGATAGAGAGCTTCAAGTGTTTTTGCAGAACATTATGATATCACTATGAAGCTGACCTTTGACCTTTTGGATATAAAATGTCATCACCTCATCATTTTATCCTAATAGACATTTTTGTGGAATTTTGTCATAATTAGCACTTGAATTCTTGAGTTATGGCCAAAAACATGTTTTGTGAGGTCACAGTGACCTTGATCTTCCATCACCAAAATCTAATTATTTCATTCATGTATCCAAGAGGACATTTCTATCAAACCTGAAGACGTTACATCCAGGAGCTCCTGACTAATCACATTCACGAGAATGGATGGGCGTGAGCTCACAGTGACCTTGGCCTTTGACCTCCAATATCTAATCTGTTCACTCTTGAGTCCAAGTTGACATTTGTACTAAGTTCATGGGCGTTTGTGAGATATTGTGTTCACAGGAATGGGATGGATGGACAGACAGACGGAAAACATAATGCCACCAGCCATGTTTTTGGCCAACACAAGGGCATAGAACCTTCAGTCTGTGGTAAAAAGTTTTCTTTCTATGGAAAATTGCCATTTGCAATACAGGGAAAAGTGAGGATCTTGGAAAATGTGGGGTTCATTCATGGACGTCCTGATACACCCGATAGGGGAGTTCCACAGAAATTGTGTCTGTTTTTAAAATAAACAGTGTGTACAGAACAGTGAATGCTTTCTACTGCCCGATCAAACTTTACAAATCATCTACCACACGTCGAGAGATGGACAGCAGAGACACGGGGTGCTGAGGAGGCTGCAGCCTCCATTTCAGTTCTGTTTGTTAGTCTCTCTCTTTCTGTCTTGATTACTGTCTCTCTGTGGATTACAATCATTACTCTCTGATTTATGGGACATAATGGAACATAATGTGCAATAATGGGACAAAAATATGCGCAATATCACTAACATAATCATAAACATTATGAATTAAGCAATGAAGAATTTAAACTTAAAGTAAACATTACAAATTAAATAAGCAAATGAGGAATTATCTAATTAAATATGCATTCATTTGCATACATTTCCAGCACAGAAATGTGAACTAAAATAAACATCTAAATGTCTGTTTTGGATGTTTCCTTTCCTGAAAGAAGACATGTTTGGGGAGCAAAATTGCCCAACATATCAAAATTGACCAGTGCATGGAAAAACAATGATTTTTTTGTTGTTGTTGTTGTTGTTGTTGTTGTGTCTCACCTTTATAATACACACTGACCTTTATTTCAAATTTGATACTGTAAATACAGTAATACTAATATATCACTTCTGATACAAGCAACTGCTGTACTATAATTTCCCTCTGGAAAAATGTATTTCTATCTTATGTATGGACAAGATGTGCATCAAAAGTCATTTGATTATGCACAGATTAATTTTAATGCCTCTTGTCTTGTAATTTGCTATTTTATTTTATTTAGCCTACATATTTTCTTTTATCCTGATAGGGTTTGGCTGATCTTTTGACACAAATGCAAAAATAAATAAATAAATCTAAAACAATAAATAAATAGTGTCATTATATAATCACACCAAATCCCTAATGATGAATTATAAATATCACAAGAAAAATAATTAACTAAAAAAGTGCACATTTTGGATTTCGTCAATAAATCAACTCACAAAGTAGACTTATTTTACAGTCAACTTGCCAAATAAGGAACCCCGCTCTTCAAATACCCTCACAGACCTTCACGCTGTGAGCCTGTGGGGTGTCTCATGTGTGGGTGCTGTGGGTCAGTGGAGCTGTCCCTTCAGCACCCACAGCCTGCCACTGTTCAGCACCATGGACAGCAATCCTTAGTGCCACGCAATGCGGAGTAAACTGCAGTGTTTGGGAGCTGTTGAGTTAATTTCAAACTGACTCAGCGTCACCATTTCACAAAAATAAGCTCTGTAACACAGCATGTATAATGCATGTTGCCTGCTGAGGAAAAAGAACCGACACAGACAGACCTGACAGCCCCAGGGAGTCAAATGAGTGAAGGAGAAAAGTTGATTATAAGGCTCTTAACGACTCCGCTAATTACCATTGATGCTAATTAGCTGGAGCTCCAAGTTAACTGCACGGAGGGTAATCAGTGTCTGGAACGAGACAGAAGTTAGAGTCAAACTATCATCTCTCAACCCTTCATGGGGCACAGTAAGACGTTATACACTGCGCTGTTATGCCCCAGAAATGTTAGCGTGCTTTTTATGCTGACATCTGACAGGCCCTCAAGACGACAGTGAAAGTTTTAATTGTAAGCCACTTCTAGCAAAGCAATGGAGTTACTTAGATACTTAGAAGAAAACTTGTTTTTGTAATCTGAGATGTTTATACAAAATTAATTTCCAACGTCTGACCTTCATAGCAAAGGTTAATGTGTTGGTTTCTTTCCAAGTGCGCTGTCTGTAATCGCACTGATCAATGCACTATTTCTCAAAACACACAACAACACACAAACACACACAGACACACGTCCATTTAGCTTGACTTATGTGGTCTGTGACTGTTATTTTGTGCAGTAAATCCAGGTTTCTCCTGATGCCGAGATACCAGCTTTAATCTTCTCCCAGGCTGTCGACACAACAACCGGTGGGGCTGATTTACTGTGGTCAGCTTCAATTACCAACCCTGAGAGCCAAAGGTATTCCTCAGGGTCCGGATGGCCATACGTTTCAAGGACAATTATTTTTAATGAGACTGCTTCCAATCCATCTGCATGTGGGTCGAGGGACGCTTGACAAATCCGTCCTTCAGAGGGCCTCCTCCTCACTCTGATCTATGGTTCCACTTCATTTCCCCTGCCTGTCATGCTGTGTGTAGAGCCGCTATCAGTATGTTTCACCTGGCGCAACGTCTCACCAGTGGAAGGACAGGCCGTGTGACTGATATGGCAGTATGGCGTTTGTAGTTCTAAAAAATGAAGTCACTTTAATACCCTGTATGATGATGAATGAGACTAAGAGTAGTAGGCATATGGGCGAAATGAAGAGTTAACTTTTACCCAAGGCATCTCATAGCACATACAGTTAAGTTACCTGCTGTTACCCAGGCTCTAATTTTTACAGATCCAACATGTTCAAAAAACAAACACACTACTATAAGTTTTTTTTACTGTCTATGGAACTCAATTTATGATGAATGCCTCTATTTGTTTATTTATTTATTAAAGGAACTCCACTGGTTGATGTCAGGAGATTCAGCTAGTCTTCCTGGGGTTTACATCTAAAATACAGCACATACCACATTACATAAATAAACATTTATGGTATTAATGTACATTAACATTATATCAATATAATCAGTATATTAAGACAGTTAACACTGTACATATATTTAGGTAAATACTATTCTAAATAAATATAGAATTGATTAAAAAATATATACTTAAACAGAAAGAAAATCAGGCAACTCATATGAAAAAAAAAAACAATATTGAAACCAGCACAGAGTTACACCTCCTATTCAGTCTGTCATCTGCATGCCAATAAATACCTCTGCATATTCTTTTTAAAGGTTAATCTTTTTTTATTAGGCAAATATTAAGGGGTAAATTATTCCAATTTATTTACTGGCTTTGTAAATGGGTTTTTCTCAACAAATTATGACCTACATAAGCAAACAAGACCATCCACAGGAAGATTTCTGTATGCTTGTTCTTAATGCCTGCCACCATGTCGGTTTCTCTGTGAAATCAGATTAAACGATCCTGTGTTTACATTTCGCAGGGAGAGTTACAGTGAGTTGTATGTTAGCCAGTTAAATAGAAGCAGGAGGAGATTTTCATTTTGATAACTTTATTTTCGATATCCAAACATGTCTAGATTTTTTTTTTTTTTTTGCAAAGATTTGTGCCAAACAAGTCAGAAGTGGATTTGTAAGCAGAGGCATCTCTGCAGCATTTTGACACATATTTAACAAGTGTTGGGCTGCCTTTGGTTGGATATTGCACTAGCCCATATTGCCATTTTGATAGAATTCTGATTGATTGTTAGCCCTACAAATGAATAAAACTTGGAAAATAGGACCCAGGTTGTGAAAAAACAAAGAAAACCTTCTGTCAATGAAAAAGCAAAAGTCCATGGGCTGGTCCTTGGCACATCAATTAGGTTAAGATTTCAAAGCACATTTCAGTTTTGTCCATGACACGTTTTTGTTTACAGCACAGACTACCAAAGAAAAACTGTGTAACATTACAAAATCTGTAGGGGAGCAGATTTAGCCAAGCTGGTCACCATCCATGTCTCTGAGCTGAAGAAACAGCTTGGCTTCATTAATCTGATCTATTTTCTCCAACAGACTTTGATCCTCTGCTGCTGCTGAGTGTACATCTCCAGAGGGGCTCCAGCCCAAGGGGAGCGTCTCCTACCGTGATACCTAGCAGAAGTCCTGGTTGCGGGGTTGTGGGAGCACTATGGGATCAGCAGCGTGCTGGTTGTCCAGGCCTTTCATGTCCCATAGGGAACTGGTATTTAGGAGGGAGGCTGTTCGATTTACCAGCTTGACCTTATGACTGTGGACAGTAATCACAGCATGAGGTTTTCACGGTGTTTGTGTGCTCATGTGCATGCGAGTGTCTGGGAGGAGAAATAAAACATACGAGCAAGAGTGGATATGATCTGTGTGTCATATCCGTGTGTGTGTGTCTGTCCTTGAGTCTTTAAGCTTTTGTTCTAAAGCTAGCTTACTGTTCTGTCTGATAGACCACTGAATACCACATTCTTATTACTTTCTCTGCGATTCTAGCCTCAGGCTGTTGTGTTGCATTTGTTTCCTGCCTCCACCTGTGTATCTTGTGGTAATTAGATGCATTGCATGTGTCACACTGGGTTTTGTCTCCTGTTAAACTCTGTGACCAGATAGTGATTGAGTTGTAGCACTCTTTTATCTTCTCCTTGGTCCTCTGATGAAGAGTTCTCCCTGTAGGCCTGGCACTCTGGCTTAATTCGTTGTGGTAAGAGAGCCTGTAATGTTGCTCTACACGGTAATCACTCAGAGCTGCTTCACAAACACACCATCAGCACCATCAGCACACAGGCACACACAGCATCAATAGGAGAATAGCAGCACTGGAAAAAATTCAACTTTGCCAGCATCCAAAGAACACAGCGTACACAAGATGAAAACCTCAATCTAAATAACAAATCAGCACTCATGTTGCCCATGGCAATGATGGTGTCTGCCTTCTGCTGCCCTTTAAATTGTAGAGTTGGATCGGATATTGGAGTGACTGAACTTGGTTACATAGAGTTTGAGTTGTTGTTTTTTTTACCTCCAGCCATGCAGTGTGACTAACGTTGGCAAACAGACAGACAGGCACAAGCAGAGTGTTTGATGCCTGCAGGAAGCAACAATGACTGTTAGGACTGTAGGCAGCTGTGTCTCACAAACTGTTCATCTGGCCTGTACCAGCTCCTTGAGCTGAACCTGCACACTGACCTCCCTAATGGTGGTTGAGTCAAAAGAGAATTTTCTGTACAGGCATCTGTGTTCCCAGCGAGCACAAACCAGGATTTCAACATTGATTACTTTTTGTCCTTTGTTCAGCTGGCTAAAATGCAGTTACATCAACGTGTCACAAAACTCAAATTTGTTCAATCATTTTGATAATTTGCTCAGATGTAGGCTGAAAGAGAGACAATATTGATTAGTGTCAAGTCATTTTTCCAAGGTCCCCCTAGTGGACGTAGTAAGTATGGCAGGAGAAATATAATGAGCAAGAAAGTCAGCATTTAGAGGAGGTGGGGTGCATGGATGACTCAAACAAGTACAGACTTTCACCTAAGAGAGCGAGATTCAAGTCCTGTGTGATACGAAATGTAAATAGTGTTATTTAAAGTTTTGATTAACTTTGATTAACTAAATTTCATTATGGATGTGACATGTGGGATGTCACTTCCATCGTGCGAGTGACATCACTTCTGTCACATGTAACATAGTTATTCTAAACCAAACCATGATCTTTTCCTCACCTAACCAAGTAGTGTTTGTGCCTAAACCTAACCAAACTACAACCATTTTACAATGCAAACCATGGTTGAGGTCTGGTACGCTTGCGCTGACAATAGGCTATTATTTGCAGGTTGTAGACGGTGAAAAATGTCACTCTTGCAAACCCTGGTGAAATATACTCTAAATATGAGCATTCAATCCACATCTTCAATGCCATTTTTTAAATGTCTTTTCAATGGAAAAATGCTCACTGGTTTGTCATACAAATTATTCTAAAACAAACTATTTTAGAACCCTATAGAAGAAGTAAATGCATGTTAGTGTGTCCCCACATACATTTTTAATACCCCAAGTCTTTGTTGTGTCCATTGTTTCTTTTGTTTACTTAAATTACTGTGCTCTGCTCTTACTTCTTCTCCAATAAATACATGTAAAGAAACACAACAAATCTTATTTGCGAGAACAAACACGCATATTCATATCCTTCACTTGTACACACTGGAGAGGTCCCCCTAATCCAAGTACTGTATTTAGCAATGTGTAAATAATGTTTTTCAGTGAAATGCTGTGCATTGAATGCCTCTAATCAACAAGAAATACAAAAAGCTTTCATATGGAGGGAATGAAAGAAATGGAAGAATTGCTTCTTAATTGATTTAATTACTCATTTATCATTAGTAAGGCTAATTTTTTGCTTTTTCATGTCCCGGTGGGTCTGCTGCTCTGCTCTGCTAATACACCGCAGCTTGTTTGCCTGGTAGTGGATGAAAAATCCCTGTCCTCTGAGCATCTGCTCAGTACAGCGGGGATGTTGTATCTCCCCAATGCCCCAGACTACTTGTCTTCACAAAATACAACTTAGAGACATGTGAGCAAAACTACTGGCTAAATCCTCAGCCTCCAAACCCAGTGTAATGAATAAAAAAATTTCAATTGTATTCTCCATACCAAGTGTTAAAGCCACTTTCCAACTAATGAAAATATAGTTTTGCCGAGGGAAAGAATTTATCTTTATTCTTTAAAATGACTTTAATTTATTTATGCAAATTTAGGATTTAATAAGTTACATTTTTATTTTTTTCCCTCTTCATTATGTACTGTAACTTTAGTTCATGAGCAGAAAATTTAAAAAGGAAATGTCTCGGATTAAATGATTCTTATGTTTTCATCATTACTGTTACAGAAAAATGCACAGGGAGCAAGATCCCCCTGTCCTTTTATTCGGGCAGAACAGTTTCATATGACTGACAGAGCAAACACTGGCAAACTGTCAGCATGGTTAAGTTGAGTAGCAAGGTGAGTGGTGGAGCCTACAGATCTCCATCAGAGGGCAAAACCTGTATTGTGCTCTGAGTGCCAAAGTGTCTTTTGTTTCTGAAACCTTTATTCAGCCAGGATTTTTCCTGTTTCATAGCCCAACCCAAGGACTGACTGACTAGAACGGCCAACTAGAAGAGCATTTGTGTTCACCAATGTCCATGTCCATGTCCACATATGGTTAAAGAGTACTTCACTGATTTAGTATTATACTAGAGTAACTTTGACTAAGGATATTACAATACCAAAATCTCCCAGTAAGATAATAACACAATAAAAAGTCCACCATAAGATATTCATCGCAATACTATATACCAAAAATGCTGACTTAAAAAACGCCTTTCTTAAATAATAAATCTGCTGCGTACAGCATTTTCGTTGGAATAACATTTGTTCTCCTTTTTTACCTAAAGCTTCTGCTTTCCTTGTTTTATAAAATAAAATAACTATAGCAGCCATGATGTGCAAAATGATTAAGATTAAGACATGTATTGTCTTTGGGAATAAATGTTTGAATTATGTTATGTACAACCGCATCACAAAAACAATGCAGCAGTCAGTAGCAGTCCTTTTATAAAATGAAATAAGAATAATAAAACAATTAACCATGTAGTATCCTAATAGATAGTATTATATACAGACATAATAATTCATGATGGAAAGAGTCATAGTAGTAGTAGTTTTACAGATGTCTCTCTGTCTCTTGTGGTGAAAGGGGAAAATGCTATTTGGGCCACAGGGGAAATGTTTTGCTGCAATATTGCAAGAGCCACTGGAAAAAACTGGAAGCGAGGCTGAGCACCAATGCCCAATCTAGTTCCATCATGCACCTGATGCCTACATTCCCCACAATCCAACTCAACCCCCCATGGTTTGGCCTGAGATTTGGGTGTGTTGTGCTACTAACAGTGAATGTAGCCTCAAGTTCCTAGCTTTATGCAGAGATGAGAAGTGTGGTTATATATACTCCGTTTTCTCTTACTCCACACCAGCAGATTTTTGTTCCACACTTAGTCTTTAGCCCCATCTGATGCTGACCCAAGTGACACCACTTGAGCACTTCATCAGACTTTGTGAACTTCCCTCCGGAGCCACAAAAAGCTTTATCCAATGTTTTTATTCACATATGCAGTAAGACTCTAACAACAGGCTTTGATACTGTATCAAAAGTTTTTAGTCTTAGAGAAAACTTCAAACAAAGTCTATGAATTATCCAGACTAACCAATGCAATTTTGATCTTTTGTTTGTTTCTGTTTGTTCAACCAAATCATTTGTTTGGTTGAACAAACAGATATATAAACATAAATAGCATCTTCACACATCCCCGGTGCAAACACTCACACACTGCTTGTGTCACAGACACAGCTCAGATGTGACCCACACTTATGTGTGTCAATTATATAATGATGTTATTACATAATTCTGAGCCAGTTTAATAGCAGGACATCTTCCCTGTATGCACTACTAACCACTGTGGGGGAAATCCCTTTCAGCTGCAACCCTGTCCTCTCCACTCTGCTATTCTCCGCTTGCCTGCATACTGACAGTCTTAGATGCTGACCTCACATTACACAGTACAGCACACAGAAGCATCACTCCATTGAACTTGCCGGTTCAGGTTAGCAGCAGCTATCAAATTGTGTGTTCTCCTGTTGGTAGAAAGCAGAGCCACGTTCGCTCCTGCTGTTCTGTGAGTGTGAGAAACCATTAGTGCTGCACTAATACAGGTAGAGAGTGTAGACCATGCACCTCCATGCTGAGAAGTTTAGAGGCTGTTAAGTCGTGTGGTGCTAAGATACGTAGGTGTGCAACATCAACATCAGCTCCACGTGCGGTTATGAGAAACCCACAATATTCAGCAATGTAATGTCAAACATTATACAATATGCTGCTATTTACTGACCACTTAAGTACAACAATTACTGTAACACACCTGCTTTGTTAACACAGCTGTAATCCAAATATTCACCATTATATGTGCAGCTATTCTAGCACTGAGGGAATGATCATTTCCCCACATAAGGTGTGAAAGGGGAGCAGTGGCTGCTGTGCAGCACCTGTGGACAAACTCAAGCCCTAAAGCCAAGCTTGAACTGTGGTACTAACTGGAGTATTGACCTGGAATACATGTTTGAACCTTCACAAAACCTGACAAAAGATGGACAACGTGAAAGAAATGTGGCAATATCTTTGGACGTGGTCCTGTGTCACACTGTGACAGAGGTTCAAAGATGGCCATTCTCACAGTCTTGCAACTGAAGATAGTCTGGGACAAAATTCTGACAGTCTCAGAAATTTAGGATTACCTTCTCACACTGTTGATTCCACCTACAGTATGTCTACCAACCAACCAATAGGAATGCATGAACATACAGTATGTTTATGTATGTTACTTTAGTATACATAGCAAATACCTTGCAAGGCAGCTGGATTCGCAAGATTGTGACCTCATGTGAGAATCCATCCTGCCAGGGTCCAAATCAGTTTGTGTCTGCACTAGAGCTGGTGCGAGCCAATCAGTGTCCTCGGAGGGACTACTGGCAGCTATGAGCATGGTTTTAGGTGTGCTGACAGAAGAAAGAAGCATCCATGGAAACGGCTCGCCTCGAACAAACAATGGCTACTCTTGAAGATGTTAGCATAGATACTGTGATAGCATCAGTTATATCAGAAATGGAGAGTTATTTCTTTATTTAAAGAAGAGCAAAGAATGGCAATGAAGGCTTTTATTGACGGAAAAGATGTTTTCGCTCTTCTTCTTCTTGCTGGCTTCAGATTCAGTTCGTCGAGTTGATCTGATTGGTTCAAGTTAGCCTGTGTTAGACATGACAGATGATTCATCCAGTCACCTCCCCAAGTATTGTTTAAAAGCACCCACCCTATTCCAAACAGTTTCTATGGACGGGATTATTTTGATTTCTGTCTCTCTCTTTCATTAAGTCCAACGAGTTATACCGCCAAGTCTCTGAAGTAGCCCAGAATGAACAAACCAAACACTGGCTCTAGATATAGCCTTTTGTGTTTTATGCAAGTTTCGTGGCCACTGTAGGTTCTTTTATGGCCCTCTCCCATACACAGAGCTGGCCCGACTCGATTCGGTCTGACTCAGCACATCAGCCTAGCACTGCACGGGTTTGCATTTCTATTTCAACAGGGCTACCCATTTGAAGGTGTGTCTTCTAACTGAAGAGGAGCTTGAGGAGGCTCAAAGAGGCTCGAGTCCAGTAGCTGTAAAGCGGTGGATAAACTGTTGTCTCTGGGATACACACACTTCCTTAAATTCTTCACAATAAAAGTCCTGTGATGTTTCGTTATTTAAATGCTTTTATCAAGAAGCAGCACAAACAGGAAATGTCTTCACTTGGGGGTTTCGTCAGCAGCAACTTAAGGACTCAGACACAGCTGAAAGCAATTATGAACCGACAAAATAATGCAGATACCTGAAAGTTCAAACAGTGACAGGAAAGAAACTAAATTTCAAAATATAAAGATTCTGTTAGAAGCTACAAAAGTACTGAGAGCTGAACATAGAGAGACTTTAAGAAGCGCCCTTCTCTCTGCTCTCCTGCACACACATGAGCTGAGTATTACAACACTCGTTTGTTCGAGAGGGAGAAAGGAGGCTCGTCACAGGTTGGCCGTGGCAGGCGAGATGTCACCACAGCCCGTCGGAGGAGGGACGAGCTCGCTTTGGCCCCTGTCCAGAGTAGGTCCATCTAGGGCAAGGCTCGGCGCAACTCAGCATGCTGAAAGTGATAATGGAAATGCAATTTGGCGTGGTACAGTTTGGCTCAGCACGGCCAAAAGCACCAGTGGAAAAGACCCATTACATGCTTAAAAGGGGAGAGAGACACAGTGTGCTTGCAATCTGCAAGCTCACTGCTAAATTCCACAAAATCCTACACACTGGTCCTTTAACAAAGGAAAAATAATACATTTCTGCATACAGCAATGCTCTGAAGAAGATGAACAGCCAAGACAATTCTTCAAATGAAAAGTGATGAACGTTCACATTTTGTACAGATAAAAGATAAATTTATCCAGTGTGTCATTTAACAGACAAAATTGGTGACACATGTCCTCTGTGAAATGGCCTTTGAGTGTTCCTCTCTGCCAGAGTCTGCTATTGATAAGAGACTGCATGTCCTGGCTGTCAATCATTCAATCAGTTAGGAGCAGGCCGGTTGCGTCAGGTCATAATTCAGCTGTGAGTACATCAACTGAAGTGATATCACATCATTTCATCACATCCTTTCATCAGCCCGACAGTCTTTCAGATATACTGCTGCTGGAGATTCACCACAGAAGCCACAGTTACACGGAAGGTCACACCTGCCCAACGCAACTGGATCAAAGTCCAAACCATGGACCAGATTGAGGACTTTTTTTTCAATCAGATGGAAACTAATCGTGTATCAAAGGTACTTTCAAAATAACCTTTTACATCAGCTTCTCAAGGTTAAAAAATATGTATTAAATAGTGGTATTATTTAATGAGATTAAAGAGGAAGAAAGAGCTGATGACTAAACTAAAACAAGCCTTCCTTCCAACCTACATAATCTGTGACCTTCAAGTAAAGATAGAACATTAATGCGGCTAAAAATATTTTCACTTTCTTACAAAAATCTGTAAATAAAGCCTCTTTAGGGTGAAGGCAAATTGACAAGATGTGTGTCCGTGTCCCAGTAGAGTGGGCTGGATTAGCAGGTAAATATGTAAGTCAGTGTTCGTCTCGAGGTTAGGGAGCACTGGAGTCATATCAAGAACTGTCACCAGCTGCCATAACATTGCATTGAAATTCATGGAGGCTGAGTCAGTCATGAATATGACAATGTAGGGATGGGATGCTTGTGCATGTGCAAACACGTCAACAAACACACCTAAAACAAAGACACACAACGCATGCTCATAAACACGCACGTCACAGCAAACACCTACTTGCCTCCCAGCGGTCGGGATGTAAATGCATTAAGAACTCAGTGTGTGACGTGAGGCAGAAGGAGAAGACTGCCAGCTGACACAGGTGGCACAGAGCAGAGATACAACTTATTACAGCCAATACAAAAACCCTGCTGAGGAGGGCTGCTAAGACAACAAATATGAGCAGCACGCTGGCAAAGGAAAGCAAAGACAGGAGGCGGAGATGGGTTTGAAGAAAGGAAAAAAGGACAGGAGCAGGGGAGAGAGGGGAGCAGAAGGAAAGACAAGAAGGGCAGAATAAAGGGGTGGAGGAATACATAATGAGATGACAGAGTGAGAGTTAGTGTGTGTGTGTCTGTGTTAGAGATGTGCGATCCGCTTTTTTTCAGTTCCAATCCAATTCCAGTATCTGAATTTGATTGTGTGCTAATATAGATACTATACCAATAGTGCTCTTTTTTCTTGATGTTTAAGATTATTTATCATTATTATTGTTACTACTACTATTATTATTATTATTACTATATTATTATTATTATTACTATTATTATTATTATTATTATTACTATTATTACAATGAGGCTGTAACTGAACTCCCATCTGGAAAGCTTGCATAGTTCATGTAATGTAACATTGTGGGGTGCTGTAGGATTCTGGCTTGTGACATTCACATGTGCAGCTACTGTAATAGGCCCTGCTATTTTATGTTCCACAGTGTGTGTGTTTGATTAGATCATGGTGGTTTATGGTGGTTTGTGTGGGTAATTGTCATTTTTGTGCTGGTTTATGACACAGTAGCACAATATTTTGGAAAGTGTTTTCCTTGGTTTACATACAAATGAAGAGTAGAAGTGGGAACCGTGATACAGTCCTCAATTCGCACTGCTTAGCCTTGTGTTGACAAATAAAAAACAGTGGAATTTAGGTTAAAATGTAGATCAGTGTTGCAAGTCTGATACCCGATGAATGCCTCACTAGGGGTGTAAATCACAAGTTTCATCACGATACGATATTATATCAATTCTTTGGACAATGATACAATATTTGCTGATATCACAAAGGTTGCAAGGATACGATTTCAATTCAACTCAATTCAAGGGCCTGCGGTCGATATCATATCATGCAATCATATGTCCAATTAACACAACCAGCTACATTTATGTCAACTCACAAAAAGCAACTTAATCAAGATTTCAAAATTTAATGACAGAACTCTTCCTGTCATTTATGGCACAGACAATACCATGTGATTTTAAAAATAAAGGTGTATCTTATAGACGAGGGTACAGATTGATAGGTTCACTTTGCATTGATAATATTGGATCACTGAACATTGAATCAATATGATGATCCAGATCAATGTATTGCTACACCCCTAAGCCGTGTGTGTGTGTGTGTGTGTGTGTGTGTGTGTGAGGACGAGAGAAAGAGAGGAGGGTGATAAGAGAAGCAGTTTGGCTGAACCTGAAAAGGGCGTGTTGGATAAGGACTGTCTACGGAGCCAGTTTTAAAGGTTGCCCAGTATCACTATTTATCTCACCTGCATCCAAATGATGGCATGGGCTCAAACTTACATACACACATACACCCACTCTCACACACACACACACACCATGGATAGCACCTTCTGCAGCAAGAGAAAGCGTATGTATTCGTAAGAGAAAGACTTATTGTGCTCCACTGCACCTGTGGCAGGTTTCCAGTATTCAGAGGTAGATAAATGGTCTGCTCTTTGAGGCTGGCCTGCAATCTGACCACTCCGCTGTTTATGAGAGAAGGGAAGTGAGAACGAGAGAGAGTTGGTGAGAAAGAGAAAGAGATAAGAGAGGCAGGGAGGTGAGGAGTAAGCGAGGGGTGGAGGATGAATAGGGAAATGCACAGTGGATGATTTGTAACATGACTACCTTCTATTAATCTCCCCTAATGCACTCCTCCACTGCAGGGAGGGAGGAGCAGAGAGCAGCAGGAAAAGATGACAGAAGAGAAGAAAATTAGAGACAAGTCAGACGTGAATTTACAGACAAATACATGTACAAATGAGAATATATTACAGGCAGACAGAATTTGAAGGCCCAACCTCCCAGTTACCAAATAAGTTTATTATTCTGTGTCTATTAATAGGATGTTTCAGCTTTGTTTTTCAGTTGTCAATCTCACACATGTATGATGGAAAAGATGCGCTCTTCTTTTAATCGATCCAGCTGTCAGCAATACATGCGTAATAGCTCCCATTTTACTCACCAGCGCAATGCGAAGCACATTTTTACACTTCTATTTTTACACCATTTTCCATTTTACCCACGTAACTAACTACAGTGAGTCTGTGACGAAGGTGACCTACACTCAATACTGAGCATGAATGCATCATGTGTGGGCACAAACAGAGAACTGAAACTGCTGCTCAGCTAACATGCTGCTAAAATTGCCCACTGGTGTAAGATACAAAGATCAAATGAGACCATCACTTGGATTAACCTACAATTTTAGATTTTTTCTTGTAGATTTATGGAGGTTTTCTTAAGGATTTTACTTCAAGCTGCTCTTATCTTGCTCTCACGTACAGCATGTGTTCACCGTCACTGAAGTCTCAGGTACACCAAGCAAAAGAAAGAAAACATGGGATTTAATCCCTGCAGAGACAAAAGGGGCCTAAAAGAAAATGACATGGCGAGATCAAAGGGAGTCTAACATTAAGTATGGTTTTAAAAATTGTGGTTTAGAGAACCACTAAGAACCACAAAACACCCTGCTGTAATACTTAAAAATGATGAAAAACAAACCCAAAATTGAAAAGGGCCAGCTGACAAAAGAAAATTACAATAAACAAAGATATGGCAAACTTAGGACAACCAGTCAAATTATCTACCAACATTTTTCCTTGCAAATTTTCTTTCTGTAGCACCCAGTGACCCTACACTGTGTTGAAGAGGTTGTAGACCAACTTTAGACTGGTATAGGGGCTTTTGGGTTTGTCATTCAAGATACCTACCAAGACAGTTTACCTATTTATGATCCACCAAAAAAATAAAAATAAATACTTCACTTAAATTCAGGCATATTCAAATATCCTTTTTTTTTATGTATACAGTATATTGCACACACACATACGCACAGAAATGTGGTCAACATCTTAACCTGCCGTTACTATTTTTCCTCCATTTATTCGAACACGATCTGCAGACCAGAAAAATGCCTATGAAAGAATGAGAGATTGCACTGAGATACAGAATTTAGTGGAACATTTTTGGGATATATTTCTGTTCAAAAATGAAAAAAGAATAAAGTAACCTGGCATCAAGTCAGCATACTATATCACCATTGAAGTTTGTGTTCTAGTGGTTAAAAAAATCCAACAAACTTTCAGGACAATTATTGATTTATCAGTTCTGTAACATTTGATATGAAAAGAATAGGCTACCGTATCTAGCTAGCACCCTGAAATTAATATTCACTAATGTGAACTAACCTTTACCAAGTTATGCATAGAGGATGCTAATGATATTAACAGCAAGTATGTTTAGTTAGCTTGCTTTCAAAAGTAAGGTCTGAATAAGTGAGACAACTTAAGAGTGGCAGAGTGATTTTTTTTTCAAAGATGGATGAGATTGTCTCAAACACTTAGACTTGAAATAAAGGATAAGTCTGGAGGTATTAAGAAATAACCAAAACCATCAATGAAGTAAAGTGACACAGGTAGGCCTGTTGGCCATGGTTAGTTTATTCCTCCACTGTTGCACTGAGTGACATGTTCCTTCATTAAAATGAACATGGACAGTTTATTTTGAGTGGATCCCACATATACCAACCTGCTGTTGTAACAACTCACCAGCACACCAAATCCTCAGCTAAACATAGTCCCCTACAAATGCACTTTACTCCTGTCTGAGTAACATTTGCTAAACTACAGCCCTGCTGTTTTGGGAATCTGCTGAGCCTTTCTGAAAGCGATAGTTTATATTTGTGACCCGTTTTAAACACTTGCATCTGCGAAACCAAAGGTTTCAGGCTGAGAGCCACAGAAAGGATAGGAAAGTCATAAAGTATTAGTATAAAGTATAATACTAACACATTTGCTGTTTTCATGGGATTTTTTGGCTGAAAATCTAAAATATTGCTAGCCTTACCCTTTAATTAAGGGGAAAAAATGATGATCAGAAAATTCTGGGTTTCTCTGTCTCTCTCTCCATTAAATTACAGTCTGCCATATCTGTAGAAAACCACAGCCCTCATTTTGCTCCCTTTTTCCAGCTTTTGATCTTCAGCGCCTCTCTATGTAAGGCAGCCCTTAATGTGCTCATGAAACTCTGACGAGCTAACTAACTGACAAGCCTGCCAACAAGCCTGTAAGAGCAAAACACTGCACTGAAGATGAAATTAATTTATTATGAATAGATCCAATATCTGTGAGGTTACACCATGTAGACAGCATTTCTGAGGAGCAAATAATCAACCGTCTTCAGTCTGAATATCCGATCCTGTAGTTGCTTCACTGTACATAAATGTAACATTGATGACGGGGTGGGGAGGCGGAGAGGGGATTGTGGGGCTGTCTACGTCAAAGCTGTGATGGCGCTCCAAACACCATTTCCCCGGAGACTCTGTTTCCAGGCCAGATACACATTGCTGATTAAGACACTCATCCTAGTATTGATGCGGCTATAAAATACGAGATACTTCTACACGTATTGATCCGGGTCTTAACCTAACACAAGACACTCACACACACAATAATGTGTACACTTTTCAGCATATACCACATGTGCTCACACATACAAATGCACAAATACATACACTCGACTACAAAAAAGACCTACTAAAAAAAGAACATATTACCTGACCAACCGTGCACACACAAACACACACAACCAATAGATCGACCTGAGCTGTACCCAGCATGGGTCTCCGGCTGTAGATCGATGAGAGACGAGGCTGGAAGTGACAGATGTGAGTGAGAGGCCTGGAGGCAAGCTGCACTATGGGGGAATCACCTGTCACAACATATAGCCTTTACTGTCCATGTACTTATCAGGTGTATGAGAACCTGACACGCATGTGTGTACGCACATATATGTCAGAGAATATTCCTTAAGCCTGCACATGTCTAAGTACAGATGTACAATCCACTTTTTTCAGTTCTGATCCGATTCCCACTCTGAATGTGGATATCTACCCAAAAGAATACTACCAATGGGTTTTTTTCTTTTGATGTTTTTTTTTAATAGTAACAGCAGGAGCAATAGGAGAAGTAGTAGTAATAGTGTGATTACACAAGACTGAAATTGAACTTCAGTCTGGAAAGCTTGTGCAGCTTGTGTAATGTAAGTTGTAATGTGTTGTGTGTGTCCTTCAATCATTGTGGGGTGCTGTAGGATTTAGGCTTGTGACACTCACATATGCAGCTGATAGGCTGAGAGACAGCCCTCATTTACAAAATTTCCCACGATGCATTGTTGACAGTTTGCTATTTTATGTTCCAAAATGCAGTTATCAGTGTTATGTTAATTATTTTTAATATGTCATGTGTTAGTCTTGTTTTTGTGATGTGCTTGTTCAGAACATGGTGGTTCATGTTGGTAATTGTCACCTCACTCATGATGTAACAATAAACCAGCACAAAAATGACAATTACATTTCTTCACTCGAGCTGCATCACAGTAATTTGGAACGTGTTCAATTATATTAAATGCAAATGCCAAGTAGAACTGAGAGACACTATTCAGCACTCAATTCACACTGCTTAGCACAGCATTTACACGATGAATGTCTTACATCAATATTGGGCCCCGATACCAATATTGGATTGGATCGGCCCTGTCTCTACCTTTAAGTGAGTATTTTATAATTCACTTGAAGTGTAGGTTGAGTGCTGGGCAGTACGTATGTGTGCTTAATGAGATGATGGTGATGTTCAGGTTTTAATCATGGCTGTGAGGTCTCTGACTGACTGGTCCTCTGTTCCTTCTTCCTTTCATCCTGTGATTCTGTAATTAGTTGATTGACCTCTGCTGTCAGGGCCTAATTAGACATGGTAATTAAGGATTAGATGGGTCAGGAGGGAGGTGTGCATGTGTGTGTGCGTGTGTGTGCGTTAGGGTTGGAGGGGAGGGTGGGGGTTAGTATGTGTGCGTGAAGTGGGCTGATAAGGGATGTGAAGGTCGATACGTTGCTTTTAGTTTTAGGGGACAGGGAACTGTCCACTCTCCTCGGTAAGCAGCTGCCTTGTTTGTAAGATCAATGCAAGATGGATGCAAGATGAATGTAAACAATGTTAATTAAAAAGTATCACTGTACTAAACCTCCTCTATTGACATCAATGAGCTGACGAGTGCAATACAGTAAAGGACTGCACTGTATTTCTGGAGTTGTAACACCCACTGTTCAGGAAGTGCTCAGCTGGCAAAATAAGTGAAGAAGGGATGATGTTACTCTTAGGAAATGTTACCAAACCATTTATGCTTGTCACCAGCACATTTTCAGGACAAGTAAATAGAAAAGGACTGTATATGTGGCCGCTAAACACTGTTAAATTATAGCTTGAACGCTGCACTCAACTATACTCTTGTACTATTCAAATCAAATTAATTAGACTACATTTTATACTAAAGAAGCAGGTCACACAGACATTGTGGGAAAACAGCAAGCACAATAGAGCAGCAAAGTGATTCAAGTAACAGCAATTACAAAACCACAATAGAATCCACAAAAAGAGCCACCGCATGCATAATACAAAACGGAAAATGAGGAGGTAATAGGAATAGCATTGTCCAAATAAAACACCTGACAATAGCACAGCGTATGACAATTTAGAATAAATCTATAGACACGCATCGTGCTAAATTATGTATTTTTTCCCAAATTAAATAAGGTGCTGCTATCCCATTTAGTGCTGGGGAATCAAAGGATGGGACTGAGAGACAAACAAGAGTCTGGAGGAAATTCTGCTATTGACAGTAAGGC
Organism: Lutjanus campechanus; assembly: GCA_027495735.1. Taxonomy (NCBI): domain Eukaryota; kingdom Metazoa; phylum Chordata; class Actinopteri; order Lutjaniformes; family Lutjanidae; genus Lutjanus; species Lutjanus campechanus. Next base: position 30,149 of record JAJHUR010073521.1, read on the forward strand.
TGTCACACCGGGCACAGGCAGTTTTGCAGCTTATGGAGTGCAAAGGGGGAGTGTGTTGGCACCAGATAGGGTGCAGTGACAGACAACCCCAGGACCTCGCACAGAGGGGGTGCCCATCGCTCACTGCTGCCCTGTGGGGGGCTGATACACTTTCTTCTCTCCTCCCTTTCTATCTCTGTCTCTTGATGCTTTGCTGTGTGTTTTTTAAAGAACTGTGTTCTGTTGTCATTTGACACATGGCAGGAGGGTTTGTAGGAAAATAGTGATACATGATGAACAACAGAGATGTGGAGAAACTGGCAGAGAGAAGAAAGAGAGACGGAAGTGCTTATAGTATTTGAGCTTATTATGGATCAATACGATTTAGATGTATGGGGGGAAAGAAGGGTAAAAGCTGATGAGGAGAAGCAAGATGGAAGGGAAGCATGCCAGGAAGGGAGAACAAAGAAAAGGACTTTGACAGTCTTAGATTTAACTAGTAAGATGATTGTGAAGAAAAAAATAAAAATAACCTATTTTAGACTGAGGAATGGCTTTACATTGCATTGTCTGTACCAGTGATATAATTTGCCTTTGAATAGATTTGATTGAATAGATCGTAGTGTGTTTGTGAGAATTAAAGTGTACATGCACATGAATTCTGATTGGACACAAAGAAACTCTTTTGTGGCACTTTTTTTGCCACAATATCTAATTAACCAAGCAGCTATAGCTAGTATATACTAGTATATATGCTAGCTATACTAGCTATCACATGAAACAACTATGGAAGGATGGCTTCTCAGAAGAAGTATTCTAGGTCGGATGACTTTCTCGGGGAAAAGTACTGACCAGACTGTTTTAAATGTGTAAAAAGGTTTGTATCTTCCTATCAGATTGTGGTTCTTCACTCGCTGGCCATCTGACTGACAAGTAGTAGGCTGCTAGTCTTGGCAGTCATTTGTGACAAACGGAACTGTCTAAACATTTCCAAACACAAACACCCTTGCTCTTTCAGTCACAGTGTTTAAAAGGAAACTGGAGAGATACACCACACAAGTCAAGGAAGGCTTTATCACAATGTTCCCCAAACTCGAGGTCTTTATGGACAGTTATGGTATAAGCATCCAAACAATAAGATGAGTCATTGCCACTCATCTCAAAAGCCAGCTTGACACTTTTAACATAATATTCCCAAAATATCACATGCCTGGATATGCCAACCTTTCACCATCTCCAGTGCACAACACCTGTTTTAAGAACTGGAGGATGCCCTGTTGGACATCGCTTCTACAGACCATTTTCATGTACTGCACAGTAGAAGAAGTATGGCTAGAGTCCTGCACCAAGTTGGGTACCCATGGGTGCACCACATAACAGCCTACACAACCAAGCCAAATATAATCAACCCACACACAACAACAAACTACAAGTGTGCAAGCAATATGTGGCCTTTTATTACTACGATAAGCAAGCAGACACGGCGGTCCACAGCAGAAGGAACAACACATGACACTATTTTCAAATAGCCAGACAGCCAGCATCTATATCAAGCTCATGTCACAAAAAAATAAATCAAAAACAACTTACCAGTGATGTCTCAATCAGCAGATATCGGTTTGAATCCAATCCTGCAAAAAAAAAAAAAAAATGACATTGTAACGTACATAAAAAGTCCAATATCCAAAAACTCCAACACATTTGATCACACAAAACTTGAACTGAGTATACATTAATGTGTCGTGATCTTATCACACCATAGCTAGCTGCATGATGCTCGCTAACATTTTCAGTTGCTTGGACAGTAGTGGAGCTAGCAGCAGGAGACTTTGCAGACATGGAGGATTGAGATGTTAAGTGTGAGAAGAAGTTTGTGAGTGAAGTTCAGCCAACTTTTTTCCTATTTTAGCCTTCAAAGGCAAAATACAGCCAGCTAGCTTACACACTACTCAAGTCAAAGACATGCTGTCAGTCTGACTTTTTATTTCTTGCCATAATCAAGGCACACAAACAAACTTAATTGAAAACAAAAACAACTAAAACAAGAAAAAAGGAAGACCACACCCTCAGGTTCTCTTGGGCCACTACAGAAAGGCACCCAGCTGAATTTAATGTCCTGTAGGGGCACCCATGATGGCACTTTTGCAGTACTTTTTCGAACATAGGGGGAATCAGTGGGGCATTCGCCCAGTGCTCCATTGCATCATAGCAGAGATGTGAAGAAAATACTTTTTTACAAATAAAGTATGAGGGTGGAGTGGGTTGTGTATAGGGAGAGGAAGGGAGATAGTGGGTGGTTAGTGTGCTGGTTAACCGCTACATCTGTAAGTGCTCCTCACAGAGCAACTCATCACTACTGCTTTACTCTCACATAAGCCACAATGCAGTCCAAAGCCGCAGGAAAACACAAAATTGTAAAATACAAGCAGTGAGTGTGAACCATGAAATACCAAGGAGCAGCTCCTCAAATGAAACAGAGCAGAGATGGAGATGGCTGGTGATATGGCTTTAGTGTTTTGGAGTGAGGTGAGAATGGGATGACCTAGTTAGAAAAGAGTGACAGATAAAAACAGAGTGAGGGAGAACAGAGGACAGAGACAAACCAAAAGAAATAATGGATAGAGAGGCATTGTTGTTTAGTTGTTAAATCTGCCAAGTGGTTGCATGACATGTCCATGATATGTTATCAAACAGCAATCGAATAAAATATATTTGCCTAAATATGGGGGAACTTTTTCCTGAAAATAACATGCACATTTTTAAGAGTCTACAGCCAAGGCAGCAGCTGTGTGAGCCAATACTTGAGCAAACAATGCTTTGAGCTGAACGCTAACTGTAGCATGCTTACATGCTCCCAGTGACAACGCAAACATGCTGATATTAAGCAGATTACTGCTGTTTAATATTTTCACTATCTCAGTTTAAAAAATTAAAGCTGAGACAGATGGGGATATAATGTGATTTCCTTTGTAGGTATTTGATCATAAACACCAAATTTCCCACTTGATGGTGGAACTAAATGAAAAGTCAAGTGATCTCAAAGTTATTACAATTCAACCTGAGGGGGATATCTTTATGAAATTTCTAGAAAAAAAATGTCCAGGCATTTTGATGTCTTTACCACAAATCTCACCCTGCTGGAGGTGTCAGAGGATGACCAAAATTAGTAAGATTTCTCCATTTGGGACCATGAATGTCTTGTTCAAGGTTTTGTGCCAACCAGTGAAGAATGTTAAAATATTTCACTGGATAAGTGAAGATTATTCACCCTCGGGCTGTGCCAGAGGAAAAGTCAGGGGATCATCGAAGTCTTTAGTATTCATCTTCTTGTCATCATGGATACTTGTATCAAAGTTCATGACAACCCATACTGTACTTGTTAAGATATTGATATCTAAATGGGTGGACCAATCTAAAAGACCAAGAACATTGCTGTCCCGAGTGTGGTTCATTCTATGTTTCTTATATTTTGACTACACATTTAGAACAGAGTGAGCCTGTCACTTTAAAGGAGTATTGTATTTGGCTAAGACTTGTCTGTTTGTTTTGTAGCTAGGTTAGTAAGTTTCTGTATGAATGTATTAAGAGAACTGGCAAACATTTTACATAACATGCTCCACTATTCTTTGAAATTAAAGTTGCTTACCATGTGCATATGCCAAAAAATATAGTTTAGGCTTCCAGCTTCCACCCATGGATTTTATCTAGTAGATGGCTGACTTCCTGCGGACTCCCAGTAGAGTACTGCCCACACTGAATGGCACGAGAAAAATGTGCTGGTAAGACTGAGATTTTTTTAATCTTTTATTGGATCTACAGTTATGTCTCAAATTATGATTATACTGAAAGTCTTCTATAGTCACAAGAACACTTCTTTGTCCCTCTGCCTTCCCCTGTTCTGACATGCCTATTGCTTTCAATACCTTAAACTTTACAGGGGTCAGGATTCATTTTATTGCAATACTGTAAACAAGGTGATGTATTGCTGTTTTTTATCTAATTTTAGGAAAACTCACAATATAAAGAACACACCTCCATATGCATTAAATCTGACTTTCAGTAAAGATAGATAACAACACTGCTATCTAGTGTACTGGGGTTTAAACACAACACAAAATTAACCACTGCCATGAATCTTTGCATGTTTCATGAATCAATACAGTTACAATAATTAATACAGGGTTGTGACCATATGGATTTTTTCTGGCCACAGTGAAAGAGCAACATATTCCTGCGGGATGGCAGTTTACGGCAACTCCAAAAAATTTTGTTTTATTGAATTTTATAAAAGGATCTGTTATGCGTAGCATAGCGTCTTAACTCTTTCCCCGCCAATGACAAGATATCTCATCATTTCAGCCACAACGCTTCCCCACCTTTAACAAGATATCTCATCAATTTCAGTGCGAGGCGGTAGAGGACACTGTGATGCATCAGCTGACAAATATTGTCACTTGAAGAAGAAGGGAACTACTGGAATGAGCAGAAGAAGAAGATGGTGTTATCTAGCATGAAAACATCGATAGTCAGCTGCAGCTCCACTGGTCAGAGAGCATTATGACCCAGTCACAGAGTCTGGGCACACAGCGGAGATGCTTGCGCTGCAGTCCCCATACCTCCACAGCAGCCAGGACACAGCGAGGTTGCTCACACCGCAGCCCCTGGGAGACATGCCACAGCCAGGTCAACGAGCACAGCAATCCAGGCACAGAGAGGGGCTGCTCACACTGCAGTCCCCAGACCTCCATAGAAGTCGGGACACAACAAGGCTGCTCACACCACAGTCCTTGGGACATGCACTGCAGCTGGGGCAGACAGCGCTACAGCCCCTGGGCCTCTCAGACAGTGTTTTGGGCGGGGGTGGGACACACACACAGCTAATGTTAACCATGCTGGTGGCAGTGATGTTACACACATAAAATGTGTAAGTGATCAAAAACCAAAAAAAACGCTGCCTGGCAACCAAATTAAAAAAACTCTGGCAGGGAGAGTTAATGGACTAGGGTAGCGTATATATATATATATGAGTGTACAGTGTGCATGTGAGCAAGATCAAGCAGCTAAGTGAAAGTGCTGCTCATAGGGCAGCAGAAACTTGAGCTGTCAATCTGGCAGTAAATGCACAATTCAGGTTACAGCGCGTCAGTTAAAAACTCCAGCTTCTCATGACCAAGAAAAGTTTTGTCTGTTGTTTCCCAACTGCTAAAAAAGTGAAGGAGGTTAACCTCGAAGTAAGCTGAACAGGAAAGGCTAATGTTAAGCTAATACTAACAATAATGCTACTATCGTACCTTGACAACATTAGCGCCTGTGTAATTATATAACTTTCACAAGCCTTGTAATCCAGCCTTGAACAGCAGTGTCTTTTTGGAGACATGATTGATCCATGCATTGATCTCAAATGCATTGTGAGATTGATCCTTCAAAATAAAATTTGTGGAGATGACGGTAATGATGCTACATGGCAACAGTATTGCAGTAATGCAGTAATCATCACAGCCCTAAATATGGTATCACAAAACATAATGCCTCAATACTCAAGTGTATTGGTATCTTCATTACACACCTATTGAACAGGGCCTTAAAGACAGAGTAAGAGATTCTGGAGAACGATAGTTGATTGTTGACTCTCTCAGACTCAGCCTCGCGACGACCTGGGAATAAGACTCAACAATCAACCGGAAAGTAGGAAGTGGAGTGCGGAGTGCATCATTGTTATTGTCACAATGTGAAGATTATTCTTTCAGCATATTTATTTATTTATTCGTAGGATCACCCACATACTCAGTTTTCCTATTGTATGCCAAAAGAATAAATGAAGTTTTCTCTTCACAGTTAAGACTTGATCAAAAAGTTCAAGAAAGGTGAAGGAGAAACACGCATGTCAACAAAAGCGAGAAGGAAAAGAAAATAAACTTTTGTTAAAACGAGATAGATGAAGACGAAGTGTGTCCTTGTGTTTGTGACAGTGTGTGACTGAATTTCTTCTTGTGACGACTCTGTCATCCTTGGCCTTCCTGACACTGACTCTAAAAGACAACCTAACTCAAGAGACTAGGTTTGATAGCATGCTGTATTGCACAGAGCAGTCAGGCCTGTCTCTAAACTGAGCATATTTGATTCCTCTGTGAATTACTTGAGACTAGCTGCCATGAAAAGTCCCTTGACCTTAGATTTTTTTTCACATATTTGTCAATTCATCTATTTCAGCTTGAACACACTGTTCAGAAAAAACACTGTTCCATGAGCTGGACTGAACTCATACATGTAAAACAGAGCCAATTTTGGAGTGGTACTTCACAAACACTGTACGCACTCCTTCTCTGTTCTATCTTAGGAGATAAGCACTGAAGCCCGTTTGTTTGCCGGTGCACAGAGGATCCTAATACATGCAAACAGAGAGAGCTGTATGAGCATGGGTTCACCGGGGGAGAAGAAAAACAATATTTTAACACACACACAAACACACATGCAAAAAAATGCACTCACATTCCATGCAGCAGGAGGCAGGCTTATAGTGGAGAGGAGAATTGTAATGAGGCAAAGCTTTGTAATATTCTAAACTTGGCTGCAGGTCTCCTGACGCAGGTAAGTGTTCACATCGCACCCTCTTTCCCCTGCGTTTCCTGCTGTGCATAGATGAGTGGAGCTGTCTTATGCTAGATATTTCCCCCTTAAGGCTGCTTCCATTTGGGGTGCCGGGAATAATGTTACACACTCCATTATTTTTATAGGCCTTAGGCATCTCACTCAAATCCATTCATGAATATATTGACTTTCATTTTGCTGCATGATTGAGGCTTGTTTGCCTTACTGCCAGTAGACGGCTCGGACAGACCGGGACCGGAAAGGATGAGTAAAGGAAAAGCTCCTCCACATGCAAACACACTTTCTTGGCAATGCGGTTGCAATAGTGATGGTGTTGAAACTGCTGTGATTATCTCAATCCCCTGCAGGATATTTTAAGCATTAGCCCCACTCTCTCTCTCTCTGTAAAGAAATAGAGACTGATGCTCCACATATGATTAGATTAAGATGGAGAAAATGACAAATGTTTGTCAGTTTGTCAGCAAGCATTGCCTGGCTTTCCTTTATATATAACCAGAGATGCACCAGAGAGAGTAGAGAGGGACACTGTATGTTCTGATTTGAACTTATTGAACTTATTTTAGTTTATGGATATCTGTCAGTGTGCAGTGAAAGGTGATATGGTTCATGGTGCTTGTTTTCACGATGGTTTTCGACCTGTGTACCAATCTGTCAGGAAGTGTGCTTCTTTCTCTCGGTTTGCTCCCCTAGCTTCTGTCTCCTGCAATATTACATCATCTCTGCATCTCTACATGGTTTGTGTGTATATATGAATAAGTGTGGAGGCAGGAGGAAGAGTTGCATTAATGTGAATTGCCACTCAGCTTTGCACTTTGTGTGGATTCCTCCAACCACCCGAGAAAATGCCAGAGAGAAGAAGACAGATCACCCACACATCCATAACATTCTTCCACATTTTGCTGTTTATCTGGGTCTGGGTTGCAGTAGCAGCAAACTAAGCAGAGCATTCTTCTCCCCAGCCACATTTTCAAGCTCCTCTTGGGGGATCCCGAGTTATTCCCATGCCAGATGGGATATAAAATCCCACTAGCATGGTCTGGGTCTGTCTAGGGTTTCCTCCCAGTTGTATGTGCCCAGATTACCTTCACAGAGAGGCATACAGGAAGCATCCTGATCAGATGCATGAAATACCAGGGCCAAAGAGTAAGGATTGTCTGACTGCCTGGGGCAAATAAAATGTCCCTTAGGGCTGCTAAATCAAGCAACTTACCTGCCTAATTAGCTGTGTGAAAAAAAAAGATTTTAACATATTGTTTTACTCGGAGCTGATGGTGGATCTCAGTACTTATGAGGAATGATCGTGCACAAAAAAGAAAATGGTGGGTAAAGACAAAGTTTGCTACCTGAAGTACAAGAGAGCATCTAATTGGTTGGTGTTAGAGGATGTGGGCGAAACTCCAACTAGGCCTGTGTGTTGCACAGTTTGACACAAGCTTGAGAACAAGGACGTCAAAGGCACATCAAGTTTCCAAAAAACAAGAGACAAAAGCATCTTCCTTGCATGGCCATTAAGAGGGCTGCCAGCAACCCTCCTCCAGGGCCTTGGCGGTGCTTGTACAAAACATGAAGGCTGAGGCAAATACAGTGATCACCAAACTGAATACCAGCATATCATGCATCAAAAAACCCTGCTTAATAATTCCACTAGTTACTTTCTTGTTATTTGAGTTAAATGCTAACCAATAATACTATTTGTA
>JAJHUR010073526.1:0-18287 GCA_027495735.1 Lutjanus campechanus
AGAGCGCAGTGGTCACAGAAGTGATTTCAGCAAACTCACTGGAGACATAAGTGACGATGTTAAACCTCAAGTCACAAGTCAAAGACTGACGCAGCTTGCAGTTATGTGTTTTTTCCGTGACAGCGACGATGTGGGTTTGTCCTTGAGCTGTCAGCCTGCAGAAAGATGGGAACACAGTGTGCAGCTGCTCACATCTGTGTTGACCGCAGCCTTCCAGCTCCATTTACACGACTCCTACTGTACCCCTCTGAACATTAGAACAACATTCTGTTTGATGCTTATCTTAACAGTTCTCCCATTTAAAAATAACACCGCTGTATCACAATAAGTTGACTTCAGGAGCAAGACATGGGAATATGTAAACCAGTTCACACATTGTGTATGCGTGGTACACAGTTTGAAAAGTGATGGATTTCAGGGTATTTCATCCTCACTCTCAACACCTCGCTGTCACCTTGCTAAAATCAAATAGTGCTCTCTGCGACTAAAGTTATGAATTATGTATTCTAACTCTAAAATAGGAAAAATGTAAATCTCCATAATGTAATTTGGTCCGATTTGAGATAATTGTCAGTCGTGTCGGAGGCCCATTTAGATTCCTGCTGTAATTTGCTCCTGTTGATGTTTTTAGTGACCAGATTAAGATGCATATCAAACCCCTACAAGGGTCGAACATTGTGAATCCTAAACTACGCTCATCACATAAAAACTAGGGACAATCGTTGAAAGCAAGGGCAGATATTTCATTTCACTTTGGGGAGGACAATAAACAGAAAAACTTCTCGAGAGCAATTCCTGAAAGAGACACCAAACATGTCGCCCAAAGTACTGTTAAATTACAATTATACAATTAATTTAATAACAATTATTACTATTATATACTGGAAAGAGTTCCAGTGTTTTAAATCATTTCATTAACAGTAAAAATTAAATAGCAGTGTTCCTTATCAGTCCAATAGACTATATAGGTTGTTGTATGTTCAACCACCAACACTAAGAATAGTCAGTATGTGGCAATGGCACAACATATATAGGTGTTGTTTTATAGATTTAAGTATGAATTAGCCTTTTATTCTCATTTTTCTGATGAATTTATGTGGTCATTAAATCAGAAAAATGTCTGTGTTGGTTGAACGTGCAAGCAATGGCAATTAGTACTAGTTTTATTTTTTAAAGTTGCTAAGAGTTCTCTTCAGGCTAATCAAAATACAGAATTTTAAGCCATAATTTTTATTTAACTTAGATTTAGAGGGGCTATGGAGTTGACGTGTTATGGTCGAGACACATCTGATAGCAATATTATTTAATGAATCTGTTGAAAAATAGAAGGTTCACCAGTGCTTGAGCAGTATTCCCGCTTTTTTTAAACCAAGAAGTTTATGCCTGATTAAATCATGTTATTGTAAAAATCTGACAGAGTTGAAGGAAATCTGGGACACAAATGTGTGTTGTAAATTTGAAGTTGTAAATTCTTGTCTGGGACTAGGGTGTTTTCTGGCACAGAGCAAGTTTATAATCCTTAAAGAATATATTTTCACACAGAAGTGTTGGGATTAATAAAATAAAATATGTCTTTATTTAGTAGGACATGATTTGTCCCAGTTCTCAGGAATGGGTGAGTTATATTTCCGATGATATGTTGAGGGGGACAACGGGCTGTTATTCCCAGAGAGGAGGGCTCGGACCTTTCGGCCCTTGATTGAAAGTGTTTCTACAGAGCTCATTTTCGATCGCTGCTGAAACCTGACTGGACTCTTGTGGCACACAGCATCTAATCATGGCCCCTCATTCATCCTCGTATGCTAATGACAGCGAAGATAAACCAATAGGATTCAATTCCCACAGTCGCTTACAGTAACCAATATTTCTGTCAGCACATCCTGTGAGGACAATTTGGGAACATGGTATTGACAAAAGCTAATTTGGTGGAGCAACCCCCAGAGAGGTGGACTTCATTTCTCTGGGGCCCAGCAGGCCAGACCATTTGTCATCATTACCATTAGCAGCAGGAACTGCCCCACGCGCCTGCCGCTAAACCCCCAAAATAACTCTGTCCGGCTGCATGTTCCTATATTTTCTCTCAACAGTAATAAAACAGTACACTTATTTAAATGAGAAACAGTGTTTATTCTAGCCCTGAGCTGCAAATCTCAGCCGCAAAAAAAAGAAAAAAAAGAAAAGCCCCCGCCTATCACGAATGCATCCAGCTGAAAGCACTGAGGCGTGACTTTATGGACGGACACACACCGCACAACAAGGACAGATCTGGACGGCGCCTGTTAAGAAAGTAAATCCCAAATCACTCGCAGGGGCACGTAAATCTGAACGGGATGGCCCCGATTCACAATCAGCCCGAGGCAGCCGGCTCTCAGCCTGTGAGCAAAGTACAAATCCACCAAACTGTGTGGCAGCGTCCTCCCCTCCCTCCTCCTCCTCACCCTCCTCCCCACTAATCCTTTTTCAATCATGCACTTTTTGGATTATGCCTCTATGTAATTCTTCTCAGGTATTGTTTTATAACTTAATATGATATTTCAATGTGGGCGAGGTGGGTTATGGGTTTAGGACACCACCGTGCAGGATTGGATAAGCGGTGGAGGTCTGCAGGCAGCAGATTGGAGCGGAGGGTTAGTGCCAGGCTGAAAGAAGCGTGATAAACCTTTGACACAAAGTCCAAACGGAGCAGGTGCATAAAGGTGCTGAGACTGACCTGATTCACTCCTTCCAAGGCATCCCATATTGCAATGTGAACCTTGTATTTGTCCTGACTCTCACTAAGTGTCTCACCTCCCAGGAGAAGTTAGGGTGCTTTGCATAGTCAGGCAGTTCGTGAAGGAAGTAAAGATAGAAACTCTGAAGGCGACATCTTGATTCACCTTGATCATATCAGGCAGACAGGAAATCAAAAGCTCACAAAGTCAAAGTTACACAGAAGTGAGTGCAAAGAAAATATGTCCTGTTGTCCAAAAATGTGAACTCACTATATCTAAAGACTGAACAAGGAAAATGTGGAGATTCATACGGTGGTTCTTACCCTTTGTGCTGTGAAGGACCCCGAACTTTATATCCATCAGGCCGCAGACCTGATAAGATGTAGTTTCAGGGATCCCATCTATACTGTAGACTGGTAGATTAAAGTGTGTGAAACCTATGAATACAACAGTTAGATAGAACTTCTAGTAACTGAAATAATAGGGAATTATTTATTAAAGAAATGCAATGTTTTTGTGACTTTTATGACTTTTTATTTTTAGCTTACTGCATATGAGGTTGGTACCAGCGAGTGTATTTTCCTGAGTGAAAAGTCAATGTTGGTGGAATGTAACTAAATACTCAAGTACTGTGCTACAATTTTGAGACACTTCACTTGAACATTTCCAATTTATGACACTTATACTTTATAACTATCATATTTGTATGTCACAACTTTTCGAGGACAAACATCATACTTTTCACTCTACTACAGTTACAGTTATTTTGTAGTATTTTAAGATTTAACATGTAAAAGTTATGATCAGTTTTTTTAAAAATGGTGTAATTTTCTACATTAAACTAAACCTGAGTGTTTTTGAAGTTCTTAAAATTAGCTTCAGTTTAACCAGCTGTAACATTAAACTGCTTCTTACATGTTTATGCATCAGAAGAGGAGTGTCTTATGAATACATTTTTTTAAAATTAATTGTTAACTGTGTAACAATACCAAAACTTCAGGTCATAATAATACCATGATAAAAAGTCCATGTAACAATATTTATTGTGATATTAAAAAACAAAGCAAAATGACGACTTGAAAAAATGTCCTTTATTAAATAATAAATATGATGTGTTCACAATTTTTGTTGATATAAAATTAGTTTTCAAGTAGTCGGCGATGGCTGAAGCATGCAAAAAAAAAAATTTGGCGTGAATGGTCTTTTGTAGTGAATGTTTGAATTATGTATGTATAACGGCAAACCAAAAACAGTAGCAGTCCTTTTATAAAACAAAATAAAATAAATTATTAAAGAAAATAATCAGCCATCAGCCAATTATCAGCCATGTAATATCATGGTAGATATTGTACCGTTTTGAGACATTTTTATTGTGACATTTGATATGTTGGTAGTTGTAATAATAGATATTAATACATACAGTATCATGCAAATCTGTGAGATTACACTGAGATACTATTTATAGATACAGTAACGCAATGGTTCTCAAACTGTGGAGCAGGCCCCACTGGTTGGACACAGAGCCTGTGCAGGTGGGGGATCGCCAGAGTCAAAATCTGGAGTGAAAAAATGTTGAATGAATATGATTTAAACTAAATAAACAAGTGTTTGCTGACTCTATTAGGCTGACCTTTATATCGCTCAAGTTTAACTTGAATCCTGTATTATTAATTGCTTCCAATACCATTGTTAATGGTTGATACAAAATTGTGGGGTGGGGCTTCTTAAGGGGGGCATGTGGGGAAAAGTTTGATAAGCACGGCAATAAACAGATTAGAACGTCAGTTCCACTGGCTAATTTAGGGACTTAAACACATGAATGATTAAGATTCTTCATCACCTCTGTGCCAAAAACTCCACAAATCTGGTATTGTCATGACTCAGTCCCACTGGATGATTAGCAGTAATTACTTGCAATGGTCTAATACAGGGGTCGGCAACCTTAACTGACAAAAGAGGCATTTTTGGCAGAAAAAGAAAATCTGTCTGGAGCCGCAGCTATTCAGTTTTCTAATTTTCACGGAGCCTTTTCTTTTTTTGGATTTGGCATTCATCCTCAACCTTGTGAGACTTAAGACTAGCCACCGGCAAAATTTAGTGGAAAAAGGCACCGAGCTGTAGATGTAGGCTACAATGCACATTTCTGTTGACAAGATGTATAATATGTGTATATATGTGTACAGGCTACACATTTGGAGAATGTAGAAACCACTTCAATCATGATAAATGAAAATAAATCCATACTTTTTGTCAAAGCCACAAGAAGCCACTAGAGAGTGGCAAAAGAGCCGCAGGTTGCTGATCCCTGGTCTAATACAACCAGAAATATTGGTTGTATTAGAATATAATACTGTGTGCAGTACATACTTCTTCTCATGGTATATATCATAATATTATATATGCATTAGTAATAATACTCCATAATACTTTGAGAACATTTTCATTATAACACTTTTGTACTTTTACTTAAGTAAGATTATGAATGCAGGACATGTAATCGAGTACTTTTACATTGTTGTGTTAGTACTTTTACTTCTTTCATTACTGTCTGTTCTGCAGATTTGCCTGAACTTGCATTTGTCTGTCTCAGCCTCCTGCGCTCTCAGATTTAGCTTGATGACACAGCTGTATTTTACCACATAAAAGTGTATCGAGCACACGTTTAAACATAATATCTCTTTATGAATAACCTGCCCCCTCCCTCCCTCCCATCCTCTCCCCACCCCTCCACCCGCCTCTACTAACAAACACCCTCCTCCGGATGAAGGCAACATTACCCTCCATTGAACAGGCGTAAAAATCCAATAGCTCTGTGCCTGGCGTCCGCCAGACAGGGATGTGCAAAAACAGCTTTACCCATCAATTTTCTAATAACCATCATGCTATATGACAAGAAGGAAAAAAAAAGAGAGAAAGTTAACAGCAGACGAGGGTGGAGGTGGGATATCGGAACAGAGGGGCCACGTGATTATTGGTCTCTCAAGTAAAGAGCCATCTATTGAACACACTGATGGATCTGAGGACATGTGGTGTGTGTGTGTGTCTTTGTGTGTATCTGTGAATAATGATAATCCTCCACATTAAAACACATCCTCCTTTCACTCTCCTCGCTGACCTCTAGCACTCTTGTTTAAGACAGTCCTTCTATAACATGTTAACATACACAGCACACCTATTGGTGTTGAAGCAGCCTTTTGAAGGTGCCTGGCTTCATTTACAGAGTCACTGTGCAAACCCAGCCTGCCTGAGCTTAGTGTTCTTTAGGCCTTGAAGGAAAAGACAGAAAAGAGCTTAACGGTCTGCAGATGAGCTCCAGAAATGTATTGTGAGTGAACATATTACGCGCTGTCATTGTATTGAGTCAATAAGTGGGAATTAAATGTGCTCTTTGGTAGCTTTCCACTGTGCACTCCTCTTTCTTGTCGCTGAGTGAATTAGAAAAAGAGGTTCATGTCAGGCGAGTTGCCCTTGGGCTCACAGAGGAGGAGAGAGGAGGAGAGAGGCAGCTGCGTGTGGAGCTGTCTCCACGGCTCTGATAGTCACCACTGTATCGTAACCTCTCCACTGTGTCACGAATAAAGTTAGAGACGACTTAACCAAGACCTGAAGTGGAAACCGAACTGACTGCCTTTCCTGTACTTTGCATCTGTGGAATTTGGCTGCGTTGTAAACAAACAAACAATTTGTTTGAACTTTCAAAAAAAAAGTTGGTGTCTGGTTAAGCTGACTGAATCTGAGACAAGTTGAGTTAACTTTGTAATGATTCAAAACAAACAAACTTTCTTGTCATATAAACTTGATATTAATTCAGTTGTACTTGAGGAAACATGCTCAATAAGCCTAAGATATTAAGTTGAACCAAAAACTCTTCAGTCACGCTGATGAACGTTACAAAAAAAAATGTCATTTCCTTTCACATTTTCTCAGTTTGAAAAGTCGGTTTTTCATTTCACACTAAGAACTTTCAGCTGCAGCTGCTCCTGCTGGAGCGGCTTTGTTCCAGCGCTGCCACAAAGACAACATGTGAAACTGCTCCCTGTGAATTATTAAATTTTAAGTGTAAGGGCCTAGGGACTGAATTCAGTACTATCCGTCATCATGGTTCACAGTGTCTTCATTATTGCGAAAACAAGCGTGACTTATTTTAAAGTGTATGAGAAACACAGTATGTTCGCTTCAAACTATAAAAAGTAATGGTCTTAGGAGGGGTTTTAACTCTAAAACAATGCATGCTGGGTAGTCTGCTAATATGCTGATCATGTTTCTTTAGAAACTTAATTTAATAAGTTGATTGAACTCTGTACAGTGCATTCATTCAACTCATCTTTTCAAGCCAAAAAACTTCAGTTTAGAACAGCTCATGTTTATTAGTTCTGAGATATTCTGATAATGAATACTGGAAATTTTAAGTTTAATTAAGTTGAATAAATAAAACTTTTATATGTATGTTAATGGGAAAAGATCAGTTGATTCCACTAAAGTCCTGTATGATTTTTTACAGTGACTGATCAGTACCAGTGACTCAACTCATTTGAGCTTGTTGTTGACATTTATGGCTTTCAGAACTTACTTGCCAGCTCATATGCTGCCACACAGATCACTTCAGAACTTAGAAACATGAGCTCTAACTTGACGTCTTATGACTTGAAATGATGAGTCGAATGAATGTGCTGCACAGCGTCCAATCAACTCATTAAATTAATTTTCTAAAGAGACACGATCAGCATATTCACAGACTTCCCAGCATGCATCGATTGGTCCTGAAGTAAACATACTATATGGTGAAAACTTGCTGTCTGTCTCTAATACACTTTAAGATAAGTCATGGTTGTTGTTTTCACAAAAATGGAAATACTGCACAGCATGATGAAAGTTAGTACTGAACACAGCCCCCTACCCTTCACATTAAAAAAAAAAAACTCACTGGGAGCATTTTCACATGTTGTCTTTGTATCAGTGCTGGAACAAAGTAGCTCCAATAAGACCTGTGAGTTCTTTGAAGAACTGACTGTTCAAACTGAGAAAAAAAAATAAAAGGATATCAAAATTATTTATGATGTTTGTGTGCAAATGAAGAGTTTCTGGTTCAACTTAATATCTTAACCTGATTGATCGTGTTTTCTCTACCACAACTGAATTAATATCTAATTTATTTATTTCCAATACAATCAACTTTAAATTTTAAGGCAGCCTCAAGACTAACTTTTTAAAAGTTGAAACAAAAAGTTTGATTTTTGTTTTAAATTACATGCTTTAACTTTGAATAATGACTCTCAACATCAAGATTATGATGGAGGTGAGTGGCAGCCTCTATCTGGCAGCAGCTTTTTTACCATAACTCCCTCTGCTTTCTGTGTCTCAGCAGGGTAGTTTTACATTTTACCACCACTATTTCCTGAAAGCTTTATCTTATACTGGTCTGTGCCATAAAGCAATTTCTGTCATGCTTCAGTGCAATCCAATAGATTTCCCAGAATTTCCTGCAGCTGATGATCAGATTTGTCTGTGATTTCAGTGACTTGTCACAATAAAATGTGTCTCAGTGGTAAAATGTAACTAAAAAACAAAAAGCAAAAATGAAATCAAAGTGTATAAACTAGTGTGATCGCAGCCACAGTTGAAGGTGTCTGTGTTCCTGGCTGTACTCAGCTGCGGCTCACGGGCTTCAGCTGCAGAGAAATAAACTTGAGGTGAAAGTCAGTTGTCAAAGGCTCAGCGCCTCATTGTGTGAGAGAGCAGCGGGTCCGGTCATTCTCTGCTGTCTCTCAGGCTCTGTGCGAGGAGCCACTTGGAATCTTATTTACATCAACTTTTTCTTTTGAATGGTTACATTTGGCTCGGAGGATTTTTCTCCTGTCGTCTCCACTTCTTGTGTGTCCGGTGGCTCTGTGTGACGTTGCGCTGGTACCGGGAGCTCTCCTCCTGCATTCCCCGGGAGCGGCGGCGGAGACGAGCTGCTGGTCGCTTCTGCACGGCGAGCTTCCCGTTCCTGCTCCGCGCTAAGATGTCCCGTTTTAAAGCGGATTTATTTGGCTGCAACAGGCTACATGACGGGCTGTCCTCGACGGTATGAAGCACTGAAGACGAAGGTGAGACGCTCAGGCTGCTGATTTCTTTAGATTCCATTCATCTCCAGCTGAATACCGGGGCGCGTAAACTTTTGAAGCTCCGCCGCGACGCGCAGAGAGTGGGTGGCCAAATTGTGCGTCGTGATTAGAGAAAGTAAGGCGACTATTTTGAGAACAGATGCTGTGTTTTTTTTCAGCTTATCTTTGTCTGCTTTCGTTCAGCACCCTGCCTTTTCCATGTGTGAAAATTCACATCAGCTGAGGCGACACGTTTGGTGCGAAAAAAGAAAGCAGGTGTAGCTTAAATATTTTGCTCCCCAAACACTCTAAAGGGAAGAGTTGATTTATTTCTGAGAGTAAACTGCTTTGTTTTTGCAATTTTGTGCGTAACTCGCCTGTAAATATGTGGCTATAAGGACACATGGACGTGCTGTGAGCGCACAGAACCGAGGAGGTTATGAGCTCTACATCTAAGTCTGTTGAAACCAATCAGTCATGCTCTGTGCAGATAATAACACACGACTCCTCGTCATCCATTTCATATTTTTCTCACACTGGATAACCATTCATCTCTTTTTCCTCATCTTTCAAAGCATCTTTGATGGGTGAAAAAGACTTTGACGCACGTTTTCTTTCTTTCTTTCTTTCTTTCTTTCTTTCTTTCTTCCTTTCTTTCCTCCTCTCTCGCTCTGGTGACACCATTGGATGTTACAGACACCAGCAGCTCAGGTCAGAGTAGTAATATGCGGGGGTGACGATCAGCAGGGCCTCTCAGGGCCTCTCTTCTATAGAAGCTGCTGTATACAGATTGTGAGCAACACGCACACATTAAGCTGTGTAGAGGCTTGTCAAGGCTCGCTGCTGCTGCCGAGGTTAACCTGCGCGCCACAGAGTCATGACCTGAACACGTCTAACACCCTCTCACTCTTTGTGCTAATCAATTAAGGCGAGAGAAGACGGAGTGCGCTTTGCTGTGCGCTCGTTATTGTAGAGTACAGGTGAGGCAGACATTATTTTAAGCCCTCTAGTCAGTCAACCACCGTATCCTGAGAAAATACACCAGTTTCAAACTGAGTTTAAATTAGAATTTTTCCCCTCTATATTCTTATTTCTTGCCCCACTTACGCGCGGTCAATTGGACGCTTATTTATTTTTTAGATTGGCACCTTCACCGACGCCTTCTTCATATTAGAACTATCTTATTCAGACCTCTATTTACACCTATTTGAAGTTTAAAGTACTTACTGAATGGCACAAGGAAAGTAAAACTACCTAAACCCAGTCTACGCTCCTCTTTTATTCACTTAAAAGAGTTAAATCACTTTTTGGGACAATTACGCACAATCCTGAATCGTTACAAATGATCAAAATGTGAGATTTACATTGTAAGACACATATAATGATTAGAGATGAACAAAATTAATCACACAGATGTGGCGTTTCAACCCTTTCAGAGCGGATTTGGGCACCTGAGGGGACAGAAACACAAAATATTCACACTTTCCTTCAAACATCTCAGATTTTTGTTCACATTGTTGGTTGGCAGCCCACAAATAATTTTTTTTAAAAAATCACACAATGGGACTGATTTTTGTTTTCTCCTTCTATTTTGCCCGGCTGCAATCACTCCTTTGCCCGCATTTGTTGGATAATTTAATACGAACTCCGCCAGAAGAGGTTCAACTACAGGCGATCCTCCTCCCTCCTGAGTTCCTAACGGGTCCCGACAGAGGATGGTGGTGTGCGTGTGTGTGAATGTGGATGTGAGTGGGTGGGGGTGTTGAGGGCGAGGTGGAGACAGGCTTGAAGGGGTGGGGGAGCGAAACCATAGGTGTGCGTGTGGGGGGGAGAAACAAGCTGAGTGTGCGTCTCATCTAATAGAGCCTCTGAGCGCGTTATCTTCCCCGTCATCTCCGTCTGGGCGGTCGGTTTCTGCGCCGTGCCCTGCCGTGCCGCGCCGTGCCGGGGGAAAGCGTCCGGGAGAAGATGCGTTGATGCGGGCGGATATTCTGAGCCGCCGAGTCTAATTGGTGTGATTCATGTCCCTGTTGAGTGGCTGAAAGCTGCTCAGAGCCACGGAGAAGCAGAGAGAGGAGGAGGAGGAGGAGAGGAGGAGATCCGCGCAGAGGAGTCTGTGGAAATGAAGGAATTCTAAACAGGAGGGTCAAAGTTTCTTTTGCAATAGTGGCTTTTTCTTTTCTCTGAGTCTCAGATTGACGCCGTGATGGAATGACACTTGGAGAGAGACATGATGGACACTTTGGCACCGGAGCTCCCGCTCAGAAATCCTCCCGTTTCCAGCCTGCAGGCGCGGTGCTGACCGAGCCCTCAGGACGGTGATCAGTCATTTGTTTTGAAGTGGCAGGAAAATCCTCCGCCTGATCGTTTTCTCCCCCCTCATGTCGCCCAGACAAGAGTGAGAGATGGTGCGCACAGCGATTCCTCAGAGACTGACGTGCGTACTCATCACATTGGCGTTAAGGAGCGCGTCTTAAAGAGCTTCATTCTTCATTCATGTTCATTCTGCTGCTCTGAACTTGTTGAACGGCGTTAAAGAGCAGGGGGACAGGGAGGACCCGCTGCGAGAGGGGCGTTCAAGAGATGTAAGTTTCTAATTTTGCTTGTAAAGTTTACTTTTGGGTGTGTTGAAGCGTTGAAGTGACTCGTTATTACGGTTGGAAGTTAACTGGCTCTGGCCTGGCTGCGTTTATCTCCTATAATAAACAGATGAGGGGCGGCGTTTTTCTTTCTAAACCTCATTAGCAACTTTTTAAGACTTTCTCAACCACAAAACAAGTTATCTTAATATTTAAATGACGCTACCTCGGATGCATCCAAAACTTAACCATCTTCTCCTCGGGTCATTTCAAGAGGCGCCCCCTTGTGGAATTTATTACCTAATCGTCCGTCCATCACGCATAATTACATTTGTGTCATGCTGCTGCAGCCAATTGGCCTACTTTTGATACGTCATCATTATATGAGCAGCCTATTACAGTTAGATTTGTTTTGGTGCATGTTCTCACATGCATTAGCTTCTCATTTCATTCAAACCTGCTTGATTCTAATGCTTCTTTGTGCTTTTTATCCCAGTTGCTTTGACTTGAGGCACCCTTTTTCTACACAATACTGTGACTGCTCTTTAGTTATGAGATTTATAGTTACTCTCTGATTTTACCTTGGCCTCGTATTGGATAATACCTTCAGTTATTCTTTTGCTGATAACTATTATCATAATACATGATCGCCTCAGGGTTCAGGACTCAGACTGCATACTGTGCAGTTTGAAGTTTATATTAGCGTTGCATTTCCCAGTCACAGTAAATAGTCATTACTATGAGCTTAGTAATTGTGATTGCAGTCTTTTTGTTTTCACTCACCCTATGAAATAATGACAAGTGATAAACATATTTTGCATGGTTGTTAGAAGAGCTGCAATCATTCGTCAATTAATCAATTAATTGTCAACTCTTAAATTAATCTGCAATTATTTTGATAGTCGATTAATTGCTTTGATTATTTTTCTGAAAACATGTACAAATTCTCTGATTTCAGCTTTTTCTTTAGTCCTTTGTGACAGTAAACTGATTTTTTTTATGGTTGTGGACAAAACAAGAGATTTAAGGACAACACCTCGGGCTTTGGGAAACGGTAATCAACATTTTTCACCATTTTCTGTCGTTTTATGGATCATACAACAAATGGATTGATCGTTTTGAGTCATTTTAAGAAAAAGTGTCAAAAATCAGCTTCTCAAATGAGAATATTTCCTGGTTTCTTTTGTCCTCTGTGACAGTAAACTGAATATCTTGGGATTTGGACAAAACAAGACATTTGAGGATGTCATCTCAGGCTTTGTGAAACATTTTTCACCATTTTCTGACATGTTATGAACCAAACAACTGAACAACAAGTTAATGAAGGAAATAGTCTGCAAATTAATCAATAATGAAAGCAATGGTTACTTTAACCCTTGTTGTTAGCAGCTGTCGCTTCAAACCATGTGGTTTTTCCTGCTTATATTTCCAGCATTGAGAGCTACCTGGGTGAGCACATTCCTCAGAGCTAAAGTGGACATTTTGAGTATCCAGACATGTCACTGTGGTTGCAGAATAATGTGCTAGCAGCCTTTTAGGAAAAGTGTCTTTAATAATGCATAAGGTGTTCCTGTGTCGCAAAGAGAAGCATGCCTTGGTGGCGAGGAGGAGAGGCAGAGAGGGAGAGAGAGAGGAGGGATGGAGGGAGGGTAGGCGGAGGCGTGATCTTGTCTCACTTGTCTCATTGGGTGCCCCGTGCACTGCTGTGTATGTGGCGCTGGAGTAACTGACGCCCGAGGGTGTTCAGCTCGACTCGGGGCAGCGTCGCCACAGTCACCCTGTCAAAAGTGCTGCTCTCGCACACGCAGAGTGCATGTGGCAGCTTCAGCAGCTCAGGGGAGGAGGAGGAGGGGATGGAGTTAGAAGAGACAGAGGGAGTGATAGAGGATTGTGGCAGATGCAGCTGGTGGAGGCAAGTGAAGCACGTCCTCAGCAGTCAGGGACTGGGCTGCCTTCAGAGGCCCGACCTGTCTGGCTCCAGAACACGCTGGGTTTGAGGAGAGGCTGCAGCTGCGTCCTGTTACAGGAATGATGAATTCAGGTTTGGCTTTTTGATAGCCAGCATTAACGCAGCCGTTTCAGTGATTCTCCCGAATATTTGTTTTTCATTTTTCATTTTTTTGTGAAGGTGGAAAAAACCTCCCCAACATGAGAAACTACAACTCGAAACCAGGTCTCTCAAACTGGCTGCCCAGGGGTCTTTTGTGGGCCCCCTTTATTCTCTCCCTCCAGCTCACAACCTGATGCCAAATATTTAATATAATCCATCCTGCAAAATTATGTTATGTATTATTTTTTCTAGTTGTTTTATACCAGTTCAAACCACCACTAAATTATATAAAATTTCAATAAATTTCTATTTTTAAAAAATGACTATTTGTACCTGTGGGAGAGCGCAGTGTCAGTCCTGGCCGGGACAACCATTATGGGACAATACTGTAAAATTACATGTTAGTGGTACCTGTTACTTATTATTTTTTAAATTTATTATCATGGTTTGTTTCTGCCATGCAGGTGTAAATACCCACTATTGCTATTTACACCTCAAGTGCAAATAGCATTGCTGGTTACAGACATCCTGGTGCTTGTGTCTGCCCTGCTAGGCTATAACTTTGTGTAAATAGCCACATTGGCTCTTCCAACCCAGGTGAAAAAATAAATACTGATAAGAAATGAGATGACAGTATCATCAGTGGCTCCAACCCAAATTGAGTTTGAGACCCATGCTCTAAACCAGTAGTTCTCAACCTCGAGGTTAGGATCCCCTAGGGGGTCGCAAAATAATTTCTGGGGGTCACCAGATAGCAGACAATAAAATAAAATAACATATTGTGGCAAGAATGAGAATGAGAGCCAGGAAACCGCTGTCAGCTTCGTAACGACATTCAACATAAGGAACAAGCACTCAAAGTATGAAAAATACTGCTGGCCTCAACAAATGTAACAGCCACCTCGCTAATGGTTAAAACTGTAAACCAGCACAAAAATCACAATTACAAATATAAATTGCAATGTTCTGAACAGATGACAATGCTAACAAAAAGTAGCATTTATAATTTAGCAAAAAAATATCAAACTTAACAAACTGCTCTGCAGGCACGATGAAAAATGAGGGCTGTAGACTGACCAATAGTTTTTAGATTACACTGCCTGCATCAGTGATTTTATTTGCCTTAAAATAGATATTATTGAGTGTGTTTGTGAGAGTCAACGCAGTTGTTTTCCTGTGTGAGTTTGGTAGTTTTCATGTGTTATACAATAATCCCTGAACAGTCTTGGGCAGCGGGTGGTGGGGGTGTTATTCTGGGGGTCACGACTCGAAAAGGTTGAGAACCACTGCTCTCTACTAATGAAATTCTTTCCGAGTGAGACACTTGTAGTTCTTGAAATTGTTATTGCGTGCAGGTTTCACAGACAGGCAATAATTTATCATATCAGAAGTGGAAAACAAGCCTTAATACAAGCCCACGTTTGGCTAACAGAAACAGCAAGACTGTTTGTGCAACCCCAGAGCAGAGCCGCAGCTTTGATTCCTTCTGAGGCCACCCATCCCCAACACAGAGTCACTTAACCAGCTGTCAGCACTGCACCCATTTGCTACCTGTCGTCATTATTAAAAGATCATAAGCCTGCCGATTGAAGGCGGCGACATTTTAAGAAGTGGAAAAGACCGCTAAGTGATGGGCTGACTCGGAGGCAAGCCCCAGGGATGCGTTCTAGGCATGCTCGCTGTTCCGCGGTAACGCTGGCTGTCATGTTTGCGGGGCTACGCTCCACTCTCCATATGTTTATTCATGAGGACAGAGGCCCTATTGGCAGGTTGTTAACAGGCAAGATTAGGGATTCTGGAAAGGCAGGCAGAGAAATCTGGTGAGCGGAGCACAGAGAGCAGGCAGGAGGCTTTTTTTTTTCTGAAGCCGGGCCAGCTTCTAACTTTATCTATCTTTCATCTGTTTCTGACTGTCTGCCCTCCTGTCTTTCTGCCCTTCTCTCTCCCGCGCTCTTGTTTCTCTTTTAGTAAGGCACTGGTGGGGAATACGAAACAGGTAGAGTCCGAGAAGATGAAAGTAGGTAGAGACAGGACAGAAGCAGGGTCAGAAATTGCCCTTGAAAGTGCATAAAATGCGTGAAATTAAAAATGAAAGGGGGGGAAAATAGCTCGGACATCAGTGGTAACCTTGTAATTATTCCACCTTACTCGGGGCTGAGCACATCCTTTGGAGCTTAAGTGGACAGTTTTTTAAATTTTGGGACAATTTGTTGAATTGTTAAATAGTCAGGCAGGTGTGTAAGTACTGCCCCCTGCGGGCCACCGTAGGAGATTCGAGGGAGATTATGACCTGCTGGTTCTTTCCAGTTTGTCCTGGATGAGTAAAAAATGGGTCTTTTTGATCAAAGAAAGACTTGAAATGCAGTCTGGAGCAGCTGAAAGTGTTGGCACCACACAGCCAGCAGCAGGAGAAACTGCTGAAGCAACACAAGCCACTGGTCAACAAAAAATATACAACAATCAATATGAGCAAAAGTTGGAAAATGAAAGGATGAGAGAAAATCACTGTGGGTCAAAACCAACAGTGTTTATTTTCCAATTTAGAATATAAAGGTACTCTCTTAGAAATACAGGTGTTAGCTAGAACCATAAAGGGTTCTTTGGCTTGTCTAAGAGGAGAACCCTTTTTTGGCTCCTGCCAGAGCCTTTTTCTAAAGGTCGCACCGTTCAGAGGGTTCTACCTAAAATCCAACAAAAAGAGTCGTACATAGAATCATCTATGAAACCTTTCGCCTAGAACCCTCTACAGAGAACCCTTCTATGGTGTAATGGTTCCACCCAGATCCCTCCCCGAGGGTTCTATCCAGGGGGTTCTACTGATAACCCATTCATATTCCATTGGTTTTATCTAGAACCCACCCAGGGGGTCCTACTGAGCAACCTTTTATTTTATTATTATTAAAAGAACCCTTGGCAAATCCTTGAAGAAGGAGTTTTTCAAGAATTCTTTCAAAAAGGGTTCTTTGGATGAAAAGGGTTTTTAATAGAACCCTACAGAGAAACAAACCCTTCAAGAACTCTCTTTTCCAAAACAGGTTCTTTGGAGGAAAAGATTCTTAATTGAACCCTGTGTTAGAACCCTCAAGGAACCATTTCGTCAGAAGTAAATGGTTCTGGGTAGAACCTTAGCCCTTCAGAAAGAACCCTTTTCTTACTTCTAAGAGTGTTTGATTAAACAACCACTGACTGGTAGGTTAAACTCACCCTGGACCATATTTACACCTGCAGAAGTTTTGGGCTTAAAGTAAGAAATCAGAGCTGGAAAAAAAAAACAGAGTCAGATATGAGGCAGATATGAGGCTTTTTCATGTGTTCATTTGATGATATGCATGATTTACAAGTGACTCCCACCAGTAGTAAAAAGCAGCTCTGGGGACATGCGTGTAACATTTCCCTCGTGATTTGAAGAAACACTCAGCGATGCTCGAGTGGCCCCGGGGATGAAATGGAAGTGGACACTGAGGGCTGTTTCTGAGCCCCAGGAGACGAGGCGAGCGGTCGGGTGTATGGGTGGCTGTTTGGGTGGGTGTGATGAACTTCACCAGCAAAACAAACTCTCTCTCCGGGCCGACCGGGCCTTGTGAAAGATTCATGCGTTTAAATATAAAATCCAGCTAACCGTCTGCAGCGCTGGGGGTTGGTACCACAGTCCCTTGTCGTTTTGGGCAGTCTGTGAGTGCACACCTCACAGACTGGCCTACTGTATGTGGTTTACTGGTGCTGTGAAGGCCTGTGATGATATGTTTGACCTGAAGCTGCCAGTTTTACCCTTTTTGTTCATATTCATTCTAAATTATATATTACTTTATCTATCATTTTTCAAGCAAAAAAAACTGCACGCAAAAATCCTGTTTCCATCATTCTTTGAGTGGAACAAATGATGACATCCACAACACACTTAACTCTCCAAATTTTGTATATAAAAAAAATCAATCTCATTTTATTTTTTATCAGTGGTTTCAGGCTCACTACTTAAATTTCCTGCATCTTCATTCTTGTGAAAACCCTCTTTTTGTATATGACTTAAAAAGCAGTTGAAATCCCGTTTCTGTCCTCTTTGTTTCACCTTAAAATTGCTGCTTTTACTTTTAACCTGTTTTTCATGTCTACATTTTTCCATATCCTATTGTTATTTTTTTTTAAAGTACTCCTCCAATCAAAAATGTGTTTTGTTCATTGCTACTACACTTGGATGTTTGGCCTTCGCTGTGCAGAATGCTGCCTGACTAGAGTTTGATACGAGAAGGTTGTTATTTAGCTGCTGAAGGAGGAATGTTTCTCTGTGCTCACCTTAAATCTCTCAGCTCAACACATCTTTGTGCGAGTATGATTTTTGTGACATTACAATGAGCTTGGAAGTCAATCGTCACTCAGTATAAAGCTCATACTGTACAAATGTGACGTAGTAACTGTATTCTGATTCTTCATTTTCAATGAGGGAGGTGGAGCAGATGTAAAGAATTTTTAACCAGGTCATTTCTTGTGGAAAAAAACAAATCATCATTTATTTAAAGCCGAATATTTGTGCTCTTAAAACATGTCTGGGTGGATTTTTAATGTTATATAACACACTCATACACAGGTGAAAAATATTCACTTGGCTTAGTCAACTTTCCTGTTTTAATTTAAGTTTAATGCATTTTTTTTTTTTCTACTTGTGTGTTTTTTTTTTTTAATGTATGGTTATATATAATTATTAAAAATATCAGGTAGACTTAACTGTTTCAGTGCCCTGATGTCATTTTGGATTTTATATTCAAGTAGCTTATACAAATGAAGAATATCGACTGTTGATATCAGGTTTTTTTTTAACTCCCTAAAATCGGTATCAGCATCACTCCCAAAAATTCAGTATCACTCG